>JARYZH020000621.1:0-107717 GCA_030021035.2 Notholithocarpus densiflorus
TTAGTGGAATCTGGAAACTTTATGACTAATACATCCACTAATTAATTTAATATAAGTAGAGTGCAAAATAACTATACACTTCATGTCACAAATAATTTGAGAAAAAAAAGTACACATATAGGGTGACTTAGACATTTATTTATTTAAGAACAAATAATGTGAGAAAAAAAAGTGAGAACTTGGAGCAAGCAAAGTTCATAATCGACATCAAGATCACTAATATTAGAGCTATTTTAACATCAACTGAAGAATTTTTACCCTTTCAAATTAATGACTATGCATCTTTAAAATGAATAATGGGACTATTCTGCAAATAACGTAATTGTTCTTTAAAAAACTGAACATGCCAATTAATAAAAGGGTGTCCAAAAAATCCAGGCTGGTAATAGCAAATTAATTTGTTCCATGCCTTTTCATGAAGTGTCGTCATTGGTTCCATTTTTTTTTTTCCAATGAATTGTTTGTTGATTTTTCAAATTTTAGAGAAAAACTTTTACATTTATATGAGGTAAAAAGTAAAAATTTCACCAAGTAGGATTATATTGGGCTTATTTCTTTGCAGACTGCAGAGTATGTATATAACTGCATTGTTTGTCATTTTTTGATCTTTGTGAGTGATGTTGCCATTAATCTTTTCCCTTTTGTACAAAGTTCATACCTTTCACTAGGACAATGTATGATGAAGATACTGCAAGGCAATGCTTCTGCCTTAGCTAGATCCGTTTATAAGACTCAGTTTTTTAAGACCCTAGTCACTTTATTTTATAAGACTGTATTTAATTTTTAATTGTTATTTTTGGATTGACTGAGTGGCTTCAAGAGAGAGATGATTATCAACCGATTTTAAAAATATGATAAACGTTAGATTTAGACCCCTATGTGATTAAGAACAAAGAGATTGACACCGTGAGTTGGGAAAATTATATACCTAACTAAAACTTTCCTTGTGCTCAGTTTCATAGTCTGAGAAGACAAAAATAAAAATAAATAAATAAAAACAGAGAGACAATAATTGAAGAGGAGAACTATTAGTATTAAGTTGAAGAGTTGAGGAAAGTTGTAGGAAGCTTCATGATTGGAATTAACTTCTTGGTGGCCAGCATGGATTGAGATCATTGATGTAATTACTATAAATGGTTGAGATTGATAGTTGCAAAAAAGAAACTTTCAATCTCAACCATTGATTAAAAAAAGTTAAGAAAAGATTTATGAGAAGTAAAAAGTAAAAAAAATTGTGAGACAAAGGAAGGTGAATTGCACCCGGTGCAATACCTACAAGATCGAGAACTTGTGGACAGTAATGGTTTGTATTTTAATGAAGTGTTGAGTTCTATTCATGTTAGAGAGCTTAGGAAAGTTCCTCGAAGTTTCCGGATTGACTCTTAGTCCACTTTTAAAAATATCAAAATTATAACTTTATTTACGCTTTTCATGATTTTCATAAGGTAAATAAGTCTAGTCATAGCAACGTATCTTTTGGATCCTATCAAGATATAGATTGACGATTATTCGAAGCAGTTATGTGACATCATGACAATGATTAAGTAAGAATAAGTGACGTCGTGATAATGGTGAATTCCATAATTAATTTAGACGGACCCGAGTTCCCTCAAAAAAAAAAAAAAAAAGATAGACCCAAGAAAAGATCTATAAAAATATCAAAATTATAACTTTATTTATGCTTTTCATGATTTTCATAAGGTAAATAAGTCTAGTCATAGCAACGTATCTTTTGAATCCTATCAAGATATAGATTGACGATTATTTGAAGCAATTATGTGACATCACGACAATGATTAAGTAAGAAAAAATGACGTTGTGATAATGGTAAATTCCATAATTAATTTAAACGGACCCAAATTCCCTAAAAAATAAAAAATAAAAAAATAGACGGACCCCAGAAAAGATCTATTGATTTGTTTAATGCTATATACAGGTTGGCTCAAGCTATTTGGGGCCAATGTCTATTAAATATTAATAATTTTTTATTTAAAATTTATTTTTCTTATATTTTGATGTTCTTATCAAGAATTTTTATATTACAATCTATTTGAACATCATTATAATTATCTTTTATTCTCAATTTCCTGTTGTATCATTTCATTATATTCTAACAATTTTTTTATATGAATTTCTTGTTTACTTGTGAGATTAGCGAACTAAAGTTTTTTGTCATAACTGGTTTATTTCTAGTAACAAATTTATTTAGAGATCTTTTTTTAAATTCAATTAATTATTTTTTAATTATGTTGAACCTAAAAAAATTTAGGGTGGTTAGTGTCACAAATATGTTTTAAGGATAAAAAAAATTATAATATTTTTAAAATTTATATATAATAATTACTTTTTTTCTAGGTTAGCCAGTGGTACCAACAAGAAGGAAAGTAAGTGTTATTCAAAGAAGCTGAAAAAGTAAAAAATTAATTAATTTTTTAAATGACACAATATGATTTTAATATATTATATATATATATATATAGAGAGAGAGAGAGAGAGAGAGGGAGGGGAATATTTGATTTGCCTAGAATTAACTTACCTGAAACTACCTAAACTGATCTACTTAACTAACTAAACTAACTGTCAAACTAGCCATTATTGCTCTAACAGAAGTAACAGAATTTACAAATATTGTGGATCCAATGACGCACTGACATAGTATCAAATTAATGAAAGGGCGTTGCGACTCCATCACTTTATTTAAAATCTCTAAAAATTTCTAAAATCAAAACAAAATATTATCTGACTTTCATTGCTTGTTTGGATTGAGGATTGACGGGAGGAAGGGAGAGTAGGGTAGAGTTGACCAGAAATTAGACTCTTGTTGGGACCAAATAATTGAGCTTTCTTTGATTTCCTCACACATACTCCACTCCAAAAAAATTAAAAATATCAAAGTTACTGACTTTTTATTCTTTTCATGATTTTCATAACGTGAAATCTCTAAGAATTATTATAAAAATATATATATATATATATATATTATCCGACCATGAAACTTATATACTGAGGCAAAGGCGAAATTTTAACAAATCAAACTGTTGAACAATTTTAGATTCTTTTCATAATGCTTTTTAGCGAGTTCTATAACTCTATTCTTTACAATAAGTTTACTAATAAGTTGATCACTTTGGTTTGGTGGAGCAACCATTAAACATATGACACAACCCCTTACTACTTAGCTCATTGGTACTACCAATCAATTAAACAAGAACAATGATTGCTGGAATTAACACTGAAGTCCTGCAATTAAAACAACTGGTTCTATTATCTGTTGTATACTAAGGTTATATTAAACTTTATAATAGTAATTTTTTAGGGGTCATCGGCTTTAAAAAAAAAAAAAAAAAAATTGGGGAATGGGACAATAGGTGTAGCTTCATGGTTATCTGCTAAAAGTATGTTGATATTGATTTTTTCCATGTAGAAGTAGTAATCGTAGTGTGGACTGAATAAATGCTTTAGTATAATTTGATCATCAATACATGCAGTAGTTTTCGGAGGAAAACTCTACCCTCCTTGAATATAGTGTTCTACTTTGGCCCACTTCTAGTTCCAGGGAAGATTATCCAATGGAGCGAGGTAAATTCTATGCACTTTCGGTGCTCTTTTTCATTTTTGTGTTCACCTCCATGACCCATTTTTCGGAAAGATTATCTGATCGGGCAACTATTTTCAAACATGTGAGAACATGTGAATGTGTGGATTCTAATGTCGTGAGAGATTACACATCACTTGACCAGTTTTCAAATAGAGAAAATAGAAGACAGACATTGTCATCATGCGAGTGTGTGACCAGGAAAAAATTCCAATTTATTTTACTTTTCTATAATATAAAGGCTATTATAAGGAATATTGGTCTGCATAATTTGTTTTTTTTTTTTTTTTGATATAAGAAATTTGTCTCATCAAACTAATTCATTTTCTATCCATATATGAGACACCCAGAACAAAGTAACATAGCTAGGATTTAAGTTCACGAGGGTGAAATTTATAACTATCATACACGCATTTTTTTTTTAGAATTTTAACTTATGGCGTCTGTTCCTGATGATAGTTTTTTATCAGCAAACCAATACACCAATTGGTTTTTGGTGTAGGCGGGGATTGAACTCCAGATCTCTTATGCAACCATCAGAGACTTTACTAGTTAAACTAGTTGGAACCCATATACATGTATTTTTATATACTCACAAACATATGTAAATTTATACAAGCGTACGCGAACAAGCACAACACATACGTTATAATTTTTATATATAATATTTAAGGCCAATTTATATAATAAAATACCACTCATGAGAATGTGAAGCAGTACTTTTAATGTTAGCAAACCCATAAAAATATAGTATATCTATTATATTGTATTTATTTGCTTTATATAGATATAGATATAGATATAGATATAGATCTATAAAAGAGTAAGTTGTATTTTATTTTCTTAGTCAAAATTCCTCTTATAATTCTCAATAATGATTTTTAATAATTCCATGATCATCAATACAGTTTATATCAGTTTTTGTTAGACTCATAAAATGATTAAATTATTACAATTTTAAACCATATAGTAACCATTTGTGCGTCTAAACTTTTAAAGAAAAGAATATCATTTTTTTAAGTTTATATAATTATTTCCAAATTTTATTAGTTATACATTTTTATGAAAAAAAATCAAAACATAAATAATTTAAAGTTAAAGTCATAACACTTTTGAAAGGTAGACAATCGGTTTTGTATCTTTTTCCTCTTGAATTATAATTTTTTCTTCTATATTTATTTATTTACCCTTTTTTTATAACTTGTGAACATTAAATTTTAATTTGATATAACAAGAAACCCGCTGGACTCCCTTGGTTCCATTGTAGTTGGAACCCCACAGATCCATAATTGGTTAATCGGGACTAAATTAGGCCAATACAAAGTCTGGAGTTTCTGGTAGTTGAATAAGATATCCAAAGTTCAATTTTTGCCTATACCAAAAATCAATTAGTGTTTTTTTCTGATGATAAAAAGTATAATTATCAGAAGCGGATATCATAGGTTGAAACTGCTTGAAACTTTATAAAAAAAAGAAAAAAGAAAAAGAAAAGTAAGAGCACATCTATTGCTGATTTTATTTTATTTTTAATTTAAATATAAATAAATAAATAATCTAATGTTATTTCAACTATACCATGTAATATTGTTCAGATAGTTGGATAAAGATTCCCTTGCAGTATTAATCTTGATTAGTTACTTTAATAAAACAAAAGCAATCCATTAATCACTTTGTGACCTCTACAAAGCCACTTTATCTGCCATTACCAAACAACTTTTCCTCACTATGATAATTTATCAGCATCTTCCGCTAAAGGAGAGGCGACTCCATTGATGTCCCCCTTTTGTCCTTCAGCGAATTGACCTGAAAAGAAAGTCCACATGATTCCTTCCTCGTCATTTTCACTTATGCTACATGGAAAAGCCAGTACTTTGTGGAAAGTTGAAAAGCTTGATCATCAATAAATATTAAATGCCAGTACTTTCGGTGGAAAATTCTACCCTCTTCGATTTTAATGCTTACTTTGCATTGACCCAAATCACAAAATCCACCGACCCACTAAACCCAACACATAGTTTCAAAGGAATAAATCGTAGTATATCCTAATAAATCTTAGAACCACAATTTTATACAAAAAGTACATTCAAATAAGATTTTAAAATTAAGTAAAACAATTAGAAGGAAGATAAATTAGAGAAGAGGGAAAGCATTTTGTTGTGGAGATTTTTATTTCAAGGAGGGAAAAAAGGCACAAATGTGTACAATTGGTTATAAAGCTCTAGAACCTCTTAAAACAATGCTTCTGGATACAATTCTAAAGTTACTTTTCTTTTATCCTTAATTAATACCCCGAGAGTCCCCGACTAGTTATTCTTATATGCATTTACTCTTGACTTTGCTTTTTTGGTTTTCTTCTTTAAACGTGTCATATCATATGGGATGAACTTAATTAGTGCAATATGTAAATAATTTACTCCCCCATTATAAAAATAGGAGAGAAAAAAGTGTAAGTTCGTGGTAACCAATATAAAGTTTTGATTACACTTTATTTTGCTTTTATTAGAACTTATTTACTTGCTTATGAGGAAACTTTTTTTTTTTTTTTTTTGGGGGATAGGTATGTGAGTGGAAATTTGATAACAATTACTTTACACATTCTGTGTGGTTGAAAAGAAAGAAAAGTGTAACTTCCTAGTGGCTAGCTGTAAAGTCCTGTTTATATTGCTTTTTGACCTACCATAAAGTTACATTTATATTGCTTTCTTTCAATCTATTTAGAATCACTATGCCATCGTGATGAGTCACTCATAAATGTTTTAGTGGAATCTATAAACTTTATGACCAATAATGCACCCACTAATTAATTTAGCATAAGCAGTGAGTAAAGTAGCTGAAGAAGAGGGAAAACATTTTATTGTGGAGATTTTATTTCAAGGAGGGAAATAAAAGACATAAATGTGTACAATTGGTTATAAAGCTCTAGAACCTCTTAAAACAATGCTTCTGGATACAGTTCTAAAGTTACTTTTCTTTTATCCTTAATTAATACCCCGACTAGTAATTCTTAAATGCATTTACTCTTGACTTTGCTTTTTTGGTTTTCTTCTTTAAATGTGTCATATCATATGGGATGAACTTAATTAGTGCAATGTGCAAATAATTTAATCCCTCATTAAAAAAATAGAAGAGAAGAAAGTGTAAGTTCGTGGTAACCAGTATAAAGTTTTGATTACACTTTATTTTACTTTTATTAGAAATTTTTTACTTGCTTTAGAGGAAACTTTTTATTTTAGTACGTGAGTGGAAATTTGACTCTACCCATTCTGCGTGGTTTTTTTTTTTTTTTTTTTTTTTTTTTTTTTTTTTTTTTTTTGATACCATTCAGAAAGATATTGCTACAAAAAGTTTTGATTGACCATACAGCAGTGAATTGGCATAGTGATTGCCAACTTAGCTAGGCTACTGACATTACTAATTACAACTCTTGGGACGTAGATAGAGTGATTGGAAACATCATTTTGAGCTAAGAAAGCCCAGTCAGTCAACAAAACTCTCTCCTTCCAGCTGGGAGGCCAAATACTATTACATTTTGCGTGGTTGAAAAGAAGGAAAAGAGTAACTTCCTTGTGGCTAGCTATAAAGTCCTCTGTTTATATTGCTTTTTGACCAACTATAAAGTTTTATTCTTATTGCTTTCTTTCTATCTATTCAGAATCAGTATGCCATCATGATGAGTCACTCATAAATGCTAACTTTAGTGGAATCTATAAAGTTTATGACCAATAATGCACCCACTAATTAATTAATTCTCTGCAGAGTATGTATATAGCTGTGTTGTTTGTCGATTTTGGATCTTTGTGAGTGATGTTGCCATTAATCTTGCCCTTTGGTATAAAGGTGAGACCTTTCACTATGAATAACACATGATGAAGTAATTTTCTATTTGCTTTATGTGCAAAGCAATGTTTACCTGTGAGATTTGGGAACTAAAATTTTTTATTTAATTTATTTTTAGTGGGTTATAGTTAGCTTAATTAATAAAGTCTCTAATGGTTGAATAAGAAATTTGGGGTTCAATCCCCGCCTACATCAAAAATCGATTGGTGTCTTGGTCTGACGATAAAAGAGTTATTATTAGGAGCGGACGCTGTAGGTTGAAACTTGAAACTCTCTCAAAAAAAAAAAAAAAACTTGTATATTAATTGCTAGTAATAAATTTAGAGATCTTTTAATAAAAAAAATTCAATTAATTATTTTTTAATTATGTTGGGCCTAAAAAAAATTTAGGGTGGTCCAAATATATTTTAAGGATAAAAAAAATCATAATATTTTTAAAATTTATATATAATAATTACTTTTTTCCAGGTTAACTAGCAGTACCAAAAAGAAGGAAAATAAGTATTATTTAGAGAAGCTGAAAAAGTAAAAAATTAATTAATTTTTTTAAATGACACAATATGATTTTAATATATTTTTCAATTACATATATAGCTCTTCTTTAATGGCAAAACGATCTCGACTCCGTCGTGCCATTAAATTATAAAACGGTGTTGTTTAACGTAAAAGGGTAATTATTGAGTACTCTCGGAGTACTATAAATGCGTACTCCCCACTCTCACATAACTGTGGGTCCCACTATTTAAATTTATGGTAGGACCCACAATTCATATGAGAGGAGGGAGTATGTATTTATGGTATTCTCGGAGTATTCAATAATTTTCCAACGTAAAGAGCCATTAAATTCAAAAACAAGAAGTTGGCTTTTCGTGTTTTAAGAAAGCAGAATCATAAACAACTAGGACTATTCTACTAATAAATTTAAGAATGGGCATTGGGTATTGCCGTATTGAAATCAAAGAGAGGGTCAACAAATCATTTGTTAAAACAAAGTAAGTAGATGTGAAAGTGAGAAACTTATTCAACTATGTTAAACAAAATGGAAGATAATTACTTTCTCAAAAAAAAGAAGAAGAAGATAATTATGAGAGACTAAAATGACAGCCACACCGTATGTTGTCATCAACATATAAAATAAGGAATTTCTCTCTAAACAACAAACTGTAATCTTAAAATTCTATGGATTTCTATTTCTTTCTAAATTCTTTTTAATGTATGTTTTGTATGTATATATTAAAGTTACAATTTTTTTTTTTTTTGATGAAAGGTTACAATTATATTTTGAAACATATTCTAAAGTTATATTAAATTTTCTATAATAATTTTTTTTTTTGTAGCATAAAATTTTCTATAATAACTTAAGTTTTCTAAAAGCAAGTTTTTAGGGGCAATAGGCTTTAAAATTAAAAAAAAAAAAAAAAAAAAAATCGTGGGACAAAAAATTTAGCTTCATAGTTATCCGCTGTAAAGTTTGTTAATATTGCTTTTTTCAATTTAGACGTTGTCGTATCTTTTTTTTTTTTTTTTTTTTTTTTTTTGGTGAATTAAAAATGGGAAGATTTATGGTTATATTACACCCTCAGGTAGGGCCCATAGCATGGCAGAAGCTAGTTGAGATCCCAACTCTACCAGTACCACGAGTTACCTACCAACGGACTTCTGCAGGCAGTGAGACTCGAACTTAGGTGTGGTGCACGAAGCGCCCGAACCTTACCCATTCAGCCAAGCCCCTGTTGGCAGACGTTGTCATATCGTGGACAGCATAAATGCTCTATCGGAAAATTTTTTATTTATTTATTTATAAATACCAGCCTTAGTGGAAAGTTGAAAAGCTATGGACTTTCTTTCGGTGCTCTTTTTGATTGTTGTGTTGACCTTGCAATGACCCATTTTTCAGTAAGATTATCTAATGACACAAAACTATTTTCAAACATGTGAGAGAGTGAGACACAAAATTAGGTAAGGGAAATAAACACAAGATTTTGATTCCTATCACATACCAATCTTCAAACACCCCATTAATTCCAAATCACAAAATCTACTGACCCACTACACCCAACCCACAGTTTCAAAGGAATAAATCATAATATATATCCTAATAAATCTTAGAACCACTATTTATACAATAAGTACATTCAAATAAAATTTAAAACTGAAGTAAAAAAAAAAAAAAAAAAGTTGGAGGAAGATAAATTAGAGAACTGGACTTTATTAGAGCTATATATAAGCTTTTACTCTCCCATTAAGAAAAAGAGAAGAAAGTGGATTCCAGTTAGCTCAACTGGTAAAGTCTTTGATGGTTGAAGAAGAGATTTTGGAACTCTCTCAAAAAAAAAAAAAAAAAAAAAGAGAGAAGAAAGATTAAGTTTCAGGTAACTAGTAAAGTCTTGTTTACGCTTTATCATGCTTTTATGATATTTTTATTATTTTTGGATTAGCACTGTAGTGGAAATTTGATGACAATTACTCCTACACATTCAGTGTAATTTCCTGAAAGTCCTGCTCTAATTTCTTTTTGAAAAACTATAAAGTTATTTTTATTTAAATGCTTAGTGGAATATGAAAACTTTAAGACTAATACATCCACTAACTAATTTAATATAAGCAGAGTGCAAAATAATTATGCACTTCAGGTCATTGATAACAATGATAAGGATGTGTAACTGTGTTTGCACTTGGTTTCTGTTTTACTCTTTTTTCTTTCTTATTTAGAGTAATTTCATTTGGGGTTTCTTAGTAAGGCTGATTTTTATTTTTTGGTCTCTCTATGATAAGTAGGAATAATTTTATGACAAAAGGCAAAGGGTGCAAATAAACTATAGAAGTACACAGATAGGGTGACTTAGACATTTAGAAACTGAAAATGAAGAGAGTAAAAAATAATGTAGGGAAAAAAAAGTAAAGGCTAGGAGCAAATTGACATCAAGATTATTTATATTAGAGCTGCTTTGACATCAACTGAAGAATCTTTACCCTTTCAAACTAATGATTATGCTTCTTTAAAATGAATAATGGGATCACTCTGCAAATAATGTAATTGTTCTTTAAAAAAATGAACATGCCAATTAATGAAGGGGTGTCCAAAAAATCGAGACTGGTAATAGCAACTTAATCTGTTACATGCCTTCTCATGAAGTGACTTCATTGGTTCCACTAAGGGGACACCATTGAGGTACAAACTCTATATAACCTCTACAAGCGCGCCGCTTGCCTTCCTACTGTAATTGTCCTAGAATCTTTGGAATCCTTCAATAGTGATTTCCTCCAATACTCCTTGCTTGCAAAAGACCAGAACCCCTGGCACTCTAATGACACTCCCGGAAGTTTTGATTGTAGTGAACATCACTGGATAAATGGCTCTGTGATTTCAGTCTCACTAACCTATGGGCTTGAAATATGAGTGGGCTAATAATATGGGTGTTTCAATGAAGCATAAGGCATGGGTTCTCTGGGTAATTCAAAGAAGCAATAACCAATTAAAGAGAAGGGAAAACTATAGGAAGCTAAAGGGAAAGCTCTCTCTGTTTCATTGAAAGAGCAAAAATGGGCAAGGCTCTCTTAATCTTGCTCAGCACCAAAATCAAAGATTACTGAAAACCCAAGCTCACTTCAACTCAAAGACCCCAAAGGCCTCACTCTTTTCTCATAACCATGGACCCAAGGAAGCTTCTCAAGAGCTAGAGAGAACTGAGGCTCAGCAATGAATTAAGATTATATTTGATTCCTAACCAAAATCCATTAACAAATGATTAGCTGAATATCAATAATATGTCAAAATTAAATATGTATTTTTTTTAATCTTCATATGTATATATATCTGTAGAATTTATAATAGAAGACGATAGTTTATGAGGACCGTGCACTAGTTCTTAAGGCAGACACTTTAAAGTATAAACCAACTAAAATCTAAATATCTCAAATTTACATCTTCGCAACTTGTACGGTTGGATTTTTCAATAAGATAAATCAAAATTGTTATTGCTTTGAGCTTTCATAATCACAAAGAATACCTAATGCACATATACAACTATTATTTTAGTAACCTATCATCCCAAACAGTATTTCCCATTATGAAAGAAGTTGCCACGTTATCAACAATTAAGCATTGAAATCAACTGTGAAATGGATCACATCATATAAGTTGCAAAGGGACAATCAAGTGAAAATTTGATTCAATAGCATGACTTTAAAAATAAGGCTTTTGTTCACAGGTGTCTTAGACAATCGTTAAAGAGGCTTCAAAGTTCAAACGGACTCTACCTACTTTAGAAATAGTAAAAATTCATAAAAATATGAACTTTTAAGTTAAGAGTGCCTTGACTACCTAAAAAAAGTGACTTGATTGTATTATAAAATTTTAACCTAACAGGTGTGAGTGCCTAACAAGACCTATAAAATAATAGTGAGAAGTATGAAGGCCACGCTTTATCAAATCAAACTGTTAACCAATTAAACTCTTTTTAGAAAGCTTATTTCTAGTTGAGTTAGTATAATGTGATAGAATGTTTTACAAAAAGTTTACTCAGGCCACGAGTTCGCTGTAAAGACGAAAAATCTCGGGCGAAGCTTGAAATCACTCACAAAGCAGTCTGTAGCTGAGATTGATCCTCAGCTCGGCTACAGCTTACGCCGTAACTACCAGGCCTCTATTTTCTATTTTGTGGGAGTTTAATTAATTTTTGGATTACATTTTTTTTATTCACCAAAACAAAATGAAAAAAAGAGAGAGTTCTTGCTTGCTTACTTGTTGGTTGTCTAAAGTTCAGGTCTTTGTCATTAGTGGTGAATCCTTTTAGTAGCATTGGCAGTTGGGTAAATAAATGGTTGTTCATGATTGTTTCAAATAATTTTGAATTATGCGTTACATCATAGATTGTAAATGTTAAATGATGATTTGGGAATAATGTGAGCTCTGTACAGATTTCCAAGTTTAAGAAGTCCTATATTCTACCAGTGGCTGATGTGTTGCAACTCTTTAATATTACTCTGGGTTAGGGAACTTAAAACCTTAATATTAGTACACTTAACCAAAACTGAAAAGATTTTTTTTTTTTTAAAGAAGGAAACAAAAAAAGAAATGTCATGCTGTTTCATACACTTTCTTTCATGCATAGCAAATTAGAAATTCAATAGGGGATACTCCTTTCTGTGGTTAGCAAGAAAATATGCTTGCAGAAGTTTTCTTCTAGATTCTTTTGAATTGAAACACTTTGTGATCAACAATCATCACCCTATCCAAGCCAAGTTCTACTGGAAATTTCTTTAATGTTATAAGAGATGAATGATGCAAAGCAAAACAGCTAGGCTTCTAGCAGCTACTCAGCTGCATATGGCAGAACTGCAACACCTTCAAAATTTTCCTGCCAGCACATGATTTAGGCAAGACATCTGCACCGTCTTTGCCAGTGTCGCTTAACTGTCAGCAACACCAGCTATCCCTCCACAACTGGACACACTCGCCTCGGTACTCTCCTACAGTCACTCTGATCCAAATGTGCATGATAGGCTTGAGCATACCTGGAAAACAAAGCTTTACTGAGCATTAACAATTCATAAGCCAGCTTGTTTTGCATCTCAAACATCACTTTGTTGAGGTTGTACCACCAGGCCAACAGATTTATGATATGACAATCTAGAGAACATCACATATTCCTGCTATTGAAAATGTAGATCCTCCATTCACTAAGTCAACAACTGCTTCAAAGAGCAAGGACAAATGCACAAAGTTCTAAGGGTCTAATCTGACCAAAACCATACAGCCCAAGAAAGACTACACTTCAGGAATAAATGATCCAAGTTTTCCTCTTCCTCATAGCATAAGATATAGTTTCACTCACCATGTTTAGGAGTTGTATGAGGCCATATCAGCTTATCAGTAAACCAATATAATTAAACTGAACAATCCTGCATAAAAGGAGTTTTTAGCCATCTATGTTACAAATTAACAGGGCACTTACATGTGGCAGCACCCATTTCCATCAAAACTTGACATCAGACACACATATATGATGTAACCTATTAAACTCCTAAATGTCTGGGAAAAAAAACAAAACAAAAGAAAGAAAGAAAGAAAGAAAGAATAATATAACTATGAAAAAGCAGAGGAAAAAGATATGTCCGTTCTAAATAAGATTCAAATATTATTGAGGACTCACCAATGCTTCTGCACAAGCATCACATGGAAGAATGAGGTTTATGGTGATTTCCTAACTTTAAAAATAAAAGCAGGACATGGCCAAGGCCATTTAGTAATACTTACCATTCAATATGATATATTAATGTTTGCAAAAAGATACTTCTCTCATGGTAAATCACTGATATGACAAATCAAGTCCAACAATCCAGTAATATGTAGCCATTCACAACAATTTTTTTTTTGGTGACTGATAAAATGGAAGTATATGATTTTAGCTTTTTAGAATAGCTGTATGAGAGATTCTTATTTTGTTGGACAGATCAAACCAAGCAAAAAAAAAAGCCTTTTAAAAGTTCCAAATAAGTAAAACCCCTTTGCATACTTTAACATAAAGCAAACCATAATATATGGAAAGGACAAGAAGGAAATATATACAAATTAGAATTCAAGTTTATTCATTTTGAACTACCTGTCTATCTCTCATGACTTTACTAATGAGCTTGTGTTTATGGATTTCTAAATAAGGACAACCCAGAAGCCTAATTCTGAATGTAAGAAAAAAACATGGGATAGAACAATAAATCAATATACCTTTGGCAGTGAGAGCTTCCAGTGTCGATGTTTACTTGCTTTCCAGCATATGATTTCTACTTCTGTTTAAAACACCAACAAAAACTTTGTCTTGCCATTCTTTTTTCGCACATTGAAACCAAAGCAGCACAAGAAGAAAAGAGTACAAGATTCAGAGTTTGCCGCCTGTTATCCAAGCTATTGTTCATAAAGAACTTAGGGGCAATGGTTACTAGGGATCAAGGCTCCACCAGGACATATGTCCACCTGTCAAACCCAAACATTTGTAAGCTGTTGAATGTCCTTCACCACAACCTCTCTATTGGCCAACTTTGCCACCTATTTCTTAATTATAAGAATACAAACAGAGAGAAATCTCAAAGCCTGAAGATGCTATAAAGGAAGAGTTGGACAAACTAGAAGAAGTGATGTAATAGCCAATAGGGAACATCCTGAAAGCTGAAATATATATTTTTGTCAAGCAAAGAAGTGATGTAATAGCCAATAGGGGACAAACTAGAGTTCAGAGATGCCTCCACTCGCTTGACAGAACACTTATGGAGATAGCACCTTGGGTTGGTAAAATCGAGAGGATGTGGCAGTGTTACTGAGGGCATTTTGTCAAGCAAAGGAGAGGGAACTCTGCAAGACCTTGCTCTCAAATATCTTTCCCTCTCTCTAATTCTCTCTCCTCTCCACTCATTTTGCTTCCGATTCAGTGTGTGTGTGTTGCACTTTGTGGAGAGTTTCTATGCTTAATGAAAATTTGAGGGAGTGAAGTATAACTTTAAATGGAAAGAAACCAGTACGTTTGGCAGCAAAAGCTTTCCAGTTTTGATGTATACTTGCTTTCAAGCAGATTATTTCTCTGCTTTATAAACAACAACAAGAAGCTTTTTGTTGCAATCTTTTGTTCGTCTTAGTAAAATTTCTAGGAGTCTCATTAAAAACTCTAATCAAACATATGGTGGGCAATCCATGAATATTTTTACAAAAGAAAAAGATATTGTAGCAACGAACAGAGCTTGAATTAAGAAGAAAGACAGTGACTTACAGGGAAAAAAGTTGATTAACCTTCAAGGTCACTTTCACTTAGCTCTTCAGTCTTCACTACAGTCTTTGTACTCACTTGACTCCTCACAGTCAGAGTTACCGTGGGCCATAATTTCTAGGAGTCTTGCAATCCTTTTCGGGTGAGGTTTGTCATTAGAGCTTCCAGCCCCATCATAGTCTTCACGGGTTCTCTTGGCTTCGTAACCTTCCGCTGCTTCTCTCAGACATGTCGTTCGGTTAAGATCTTCAATGTCCTTCGCAACCCACATTTTTTCACCTAGTCCACTTGTTGGATAATTGTCATGTTCAGCTTTGCTTAAATAATTTCTTTCTACCGACACCACTCGTAAAATTATATATCAAAATTATGACTTTGGCCTTTGGGTCTGGTTGATTATTATCTTTTTTAAATTAAAAATTTTCCCCCCAAGCATGGCTTGAGTCTGTATTGGATTAGCATTTCAACTCAAATAACACAACCCCTTTTTAATAATTTTAAAAATTTTATGTATTTTAAATTTGTTAACTTGATTCGTTTTAGATTTAGAGACTTGGTATGAATTTGATAGTTTTATTTATTTTAATATTTTGATAGTTTTTTAATATAATTCTTTTTTGAGAGAGTTTAAACCTATGACATCCGCTTCTGATGAGCGCTTTTTATCATTAGACCAAGACACCAATCAGTTTTTGGTGTAGGCAGGGATTGAACCCCAGATTTCTTAGTAAACCATCAGAGACTTTACCAATTGAGTTACCTGGAACCCACTTTTTAAATATAATTCAAATATTAGGCTAAATTGTAAAAAATTTCAATAATGAATTTAAATGATTTAATGATATTTTTTTTTATTAGACCTTACCAAATGGCTCCAATCTGACCCTTACAGGTTGGGTTGAGTTGATTTTTAGAGCTATTTTGGGTTATGTTAGCTTGGGTGAGAAATTTTTGGACTTGATGAGGTCAATATAGAATAAAAGGTTTCTCAAACCTAAGCCAATCATGTACATGCTTTGTTTTTAGTTTGGTCATATCATTTTACTAAAAGCAATCATTTTATATTTTATAGACTAAACTTTTTTATAGGCTATAAAGTTTAAAGACCAACTATGTATTTTGATGAAGCGTGATTTCGTCAGTTGAGTTGAATGTGTCCAGATGGATCCAAAATCTCATCTGGATGATTACGTAAATGAAAAGACAGCTCCTTCAAGGTAGTCACCGGTGTGGTGCCTGCCACAACGTCTCCGATGCCAAAGTCAGAACAGGGAAGTCCTTTGTAAAATAAAACAGAATAGTAGAATAACAGTAAGTGTTTCTCAAAGTGTCTATGTACCTTTTGTTGGCAATGTGAGGGCTTTATATATGTTGCCTTGGATTCTAGCCATTGTGGTTGATATTGTGATGTTAATGCCTTTCTTGATAACGCCTCCTGCTTAGTAATGGAGCTTTAATATACACCCAACGGTCTGTACAGCTGGTTTTGTAACCGTCCAGGGCATTATTGGCGGCATTGAATGATCCTGCTACCCTCGTCGGTGACGTGGGCACTTGCTTAGGCTCGTCCAGAGAATGGTCTCGTCTGTCTTATTGAGCTCGTCTGTAGTTGATTTCGTCAGTCACATCATATTTAGCTCTAAAATCAAAAACAAAAATTTGCTCGTGCAAATTTAGGATATTTCAAATAACATGACTTTTAAATTATATAAAGACTTATTAAGCCTACATTTGAACAAATCAAACTATTGACCAATTAAACTCACTTCCGAATTATTCGGTCCTATTGGGTCTAGTTGGGTCCATTCGGTCTACTTCAGTCTTATTCGGTCTATTCTGTTCTCGTCGGTCCACTTCGGTTCTATTCGGTACCGTTCGGTCTATTCTGCTCACTTTGGTCCTATTTGGTCCACTTCAGTCCATTATGTCCTTTTTGGTTTTCATAAAGCTTGTGGGATAGAAGCATTAACAATAGGTTTGCCAAACAATTCTCACGGTAATAACTGAACACCCTTTCCAAATAACAATAAATATCAAAAAATTTAGTTAGTTGTCACGTTTCAAAACAATACTGAAAACTAGCATCTCGAGTGTCTAAAACTCGAGTTCCAAGATAAAACTCGAGTTTTTAAGTCTTGATTTGTAAGAGGATGGGTCTGATTTGGAAAAAAATCCACATGAAAATCGAGTTTTAAAGACTCGAGTTCCATAAATTGCAGAAAAACGCCGCTATAGGGCTTTAAAACGTCACTATAGGGCTTAAAAACGCCACTATAGGGCTCCCTAAACCTGGTATGGGGTGATCACTTATAAAAAAAATTTTGCAGGAAAACGCCGCTATAGGGCTTTAAAACGTCACTGTAAGGCTTAAAAACGCCACCATAGGGGAATTTTTTTTTTGCATGGAACTCGAGTCTTAAAGACTTGAGATCTATGTGGCATTTTCAGTCCCCAAACACTCGCAAAGCGAGTCTTTGGGACTCGAGTTTTAATATGGATCTCGAGTTTCTAAAACTCGAGATGCTACTTTCCTTTATTGTTTCAAACGTTGCCTAACTAACTATATACAACCCATTTCCACCGTTATTTTGCACATTCCCCCATAATAACTCTTTCTATAACGTATTCCGAGTTTCCGACAACAGTCACAACACTACCCCTCTCTCTGTAACAGCAATTGAATGAAAATGACAACAGCGAAGAAGAAGAAGTTGATGTCATCGGCGCCATGGAGGGGCAAAGAGGAAGCCACAGAAGAGTTCCAAGACGATAACGATTGATGATTCCCTTGTCGAGGTAACTACTAGGTCTCTATTTTGTGGGGTTTTTTTTTTTTTTTTTTTTTTTTTTTTTTGCTGTTGAGAGAATTCTTGATTACTTGCTTTAAATTGTGTTTCTTTGGTTACCCATTTATTAGTTTCTTGATTACTTGCTATTGGTTGTTTAAAGTTCGTGTCTTTGTCATTAGTAGTATACCCTTTTGCAGTGTTGGGGGATTCCTGGTGGTTCTTAATTGTGTTTTTATAGATTTGAGTTATGTTATATGAGAGGTTGTTAATGTTTTTGTTTAAGGATCATTTGGGAATGTGAGCTCTTACCAGTTGGCAATGTGTTGTAACTCTGTGATATGAGTATGACTCTGAATTAAGGAACTTAAAACCTTAGTATTACCACAACAAACCAAATTATTAGTAGAGGATGAGAACTTCTTCCCATCAGAGAAAACTGATAAATAGAAAAGAAAGAACAAATCTATTCTACTAGTTAATGAGAACTATAGTCTATAATACAATGGCTGACTGGCTGAGTGCGTGTTGGATCTGCTTTTAGCTTTCATCTTTTTAGCATATTTGCTCATGCGCTACTTTTTAAAGTCATTTTTTTTCTAGGTACAACTGTACTACACTAGAGTTTCAAGTGATAGACGATGGCCGGTCCTGCTGTTTCAAACATTTTCCCTTCATGCATAGCAAGTTAGAAAGACAAATTTGATCAAATTGGAGTCTTGACTGTGTATTTGATTGTTAAGTATAGCTGGAAGGTAGTTAAAGCCAAGTTTAGTAGTTTGGTAGTTTAGTAGCAATGTCTGATTAGTTTGTACTACTAATGAAGTCTGATTAGTTTAGTAGCTTAGAAGGTAATTATAACCTACATAACTGGTTCCAAATCTCAATGTCCTCACTTAAACTTGTGTCAATAAGATCAACAACAGACCTGCCCGCTTGGTTTCTACAATTCCTAGCATGCAACAGCCAGTATACTTTTTAAACCAAATAAATCAGTGTTAGAAAGAGGCCTTAAAAGTGGGTTTCAAATATTGAGCTGAACGAGTCGATGGCCCAGTTAGGTTTTCACTTGGGCTAATTTGAAACTCGGGCTGAAATTTACAAATACAGCATCCATAATCATTCCTATAAAACAGCCCAAAGCTATTCAGCAAAAAAAAAAAAAAAAAAAAAAAAAAAAACAGCCCAAAGCTTTCTATTATAAGTTGATGGGTGTTAACCTTGGAGTACCTATCCTCTTTCTTCTTCTTTTTTTCTTTTTTTTTAATAAAAAAAGGGATCGGCGGGTGTGGTTATTGTCCCGACCCACTTAAACTCAAATTTGACATGACGTGGGACCACTTAAGTAATAGCGGAGCTTGCCACTACTCAAACTCAATAGTAGAGTTTGTCATTACTCGAATTCGCAACCTCAGACTTGCAAGGTGATGGGACATAAGAACAGCCCAAAGCTTTCTATTATAAGTTGATGGGCATTAACCTTGCAGTACCTATCCTCTTTCTCTCTCTCTTTTTTTTTTTTTTCTTTTAATAGAAAAAGGGATCGGTGGGTGTGGTTATTGTCACGACCCAGTTAAACTCGAATTTGACATGGCGTGGGACCACTTAAGTAATAGCGGAACTTGCCACTACTCAAACTCAATAGTAGAGCTTGTCAGTACTCAAACTCACAACCTCAGACTTACAAGGTGATGGGACGTAAGAACTTTCTACCACTAAGCTATTTCTTCGATGAGTTGTTCTTGTAAAGCCTATCTCCCTACACATTCTGTACCATTAAAAGTTGAATTAAAACAAAAACATGTACCAACAAAAAAAAAAAAAAAAGGCAAAATGAAAGTAAAAAACTAATAAATAGATGGGATAAAATGGTACACACGGTCGTCCAACCACGTGTTGGGTGACCAATTTAATGACATTGATTTAATAACTCATAGTTTTTTTTTTTTTTTTTGAGAAGGTGATAAATCATAGTTGCTAAGAGATGATATGGTAAAAGGTGGATGTGCGTACCCGAAAATGGGAATGATGGGCTAGTTCCCACTTGGGCTCACAATCTATTTGTATTATGGGTCACGGATTTCCTACTCTGGGTAGTTCCCAATATAAAGACTCAATAAGACAATCTCTCCCGAGCATTCCTTTGATCTCCCTCACCCTATTTTTATGTTCCTCTTTCTCTTCCCCCCCAATTCCCCCTACTTTCAATAATAGCTTAATTATGACCTTATATCAACCATGTGTTACATTGAGGCCATATCAGCTTATCAGTAGCTTCTCACTTGAGATAGGGGTGGCTAAAAATTGAGCAGCAACTTCAAGAGAGTATCGCTCCCTAACCAAGTCCTGTTTCCAAAGACGAAGTGTAAAGATATCTTTAAATACCTATTAAAAGATGCAGTTTCTTTTGACTTATCTAAGGGAAACCCCAAATATTATATTAAAATTTTAAAATTTTCAAAAAAGAATGACAATGATTATCAAAGTGTAGCATCATTCCACTGTGAAATTTAATACATTCGAGAATGTGAGAAAACTTAATTTATAGATATAATACAACAATGATAGCAAGTACAACAGGAGGGCTTACCTAAGCAGGCTACCTTCTACATTTTTCAACCTTGTCTACATAGTTGCTTGCCTTCTCAAGTCTGAGTACTGTTAAGACAAATTTCCCTCAGACGTTATGGTTGGTAATATATAATCAAGTTTGTCGTATGGTCAGGTTTCTCTAATGTCTACTGCTGTCCTTCAATTCTAATTCTTGTTAAGTCTCTTTAACAAGGTCTAACCCAATTAAGTTAGAGATAGGTCATTTGGTTCATTTCAGCTTTTGCCTGGTCACAATCTGAAATGGGTATGGACAACTTTCAGTCAATAATTTGATTCGTGAAAGTTTTAAAAAGGTGGAAAAACTTTCTAGTACATCAAGGGGCAAAAGCACAAAAGTCTTCTGGTATAAACTTATATAATTAAACAGCCGCTTCATATTAAAAGAGTTTTAAATCATTAATCTTATATATATAAAACCCAGTAACAAAAGGTATAGAAAAGGATGTTACTCTTAAGTGGGATTGAAATAAGATGCTTCTACACAAGCATTACATAGGACGGTGACATTAGTGATGATTTCCTTTACATTGCAGAATAAAGCAGCACATAGCTAAGGCCATTTATTACTAACTATTCAATATTCAATTATTGTAAATCACTGAACCATCACGGCATGTCTAACAATCGACAATATATAGTCATTCATAACACTGTTTTGGTGAAGATAAATTGAAACTAAATGCTTTTAGCTTTGAAGGTTGTCTCCTGTGAGAACTTTTATTTAGTTGGTTCTCACACATCTATTTACATGAAGGTACAAGCTTAGGTTTCTAATGATGATAGATTAAGCAAAATACCAAAAACATAACTTATGCTGATGCAGATCCTTTTTTTAGTTGACCCATGGATCAATCAATTATGAACAACGTTGACGTTATTTGGATATGTCAAAAACTCGGTTGAATAATTTGGTCAATGGGGAAATTTTGCATATCCACATTAATTCCTAATAAAAAAGTAAGTTATAATCAAACTCCTAATGTTTGAAATTTTGAACATTCACCACTGCAACTTGATTGTAGAGTTTGTTGCATTATGAGAATTACAATAAAAAATGTCCTCGAACAGCTAAGACAAATCATTTTAGTAACTTCTTACTTCTATGATTGTTATCTTACATTAGAATAAAAATTTCAATCTCCGCCTATACCAAAAATCGATTGATGTCTTGGTATGATGATAAAGTGTTACCATCAAGAGCAAACGCTATATATTGAAACTCTCTCAAAAAAAATTTAAAATAAAAATTTAGAGAATATATATATATATTTATATATATATATATATATAAGAATAGAAAAATCAGCCGGTCTCTTTATCAGAAAAAAGAGCATTTTCTTTGGTTGAATGTTAGCACACAACTGTAGAAAACCTTCAACAAGGAAGTTAGATGCCATGTCTAGCTAGACTAATCATTTTGATTGCGATCTATACATGAGTTCATATATATAATACATTTAATATGTAACGACAAATTTAATTAAGTGCAATAATAATGTTGGTAGTGCCATGCATATATTGCTTTTGTAATTTAAACAAAAAAGTTTAAAACGATGCACTAAAATGCAACAAGAGCGCAGATTTTACCTTGCAATCTAGAGCGAAAATCAAAAGCATACAATGGACTACACTTGTCTTCTTGTCTCTGGGCCATGTGACAGTTTCTCCTCATGTACAAGTCCAACAATCCTACATCAAGGGGGCTGCCAACACAAATCACTGATACAAAATTACCCTAATCATTTCTTATTTTATAAAAATATTTTTTTTTTTAAATAATGTTTTTGGATTAAATGAGTTGCTTCAAGAATGGGGGTGATTCTTTTACCAATTGTACCGATCCATAACATTTAATACTATGCATATTAAATTAGCTAGGTGTACTGCAATGTTATTTGATCAAGGAAATAGAACAGATGAGAGTTGGATTAAATTAGCTAGGTGTACTGCAATGTTAGCCAATAATGAAGCTAAAAGCACAACTAGCAAAATTATATTTTGAAGTTAAAATTAATGTGTCCAAAGGAAAGGAAAAAAGATAAAGCAACTACCAATAAAACTTTAATTATGAAGGAAAAACAGTGGCTTACAAAAAAATCAAGAGAAAAAAAGTTAATTAAGAAAAAAGAAAACAAGTTCAACAGTCTTCAATGATGCAGTTGCTGGAATAAGTGTCAATAGTGAAGCTAAACTGCAGCTAGCAATATACTATTTAGAATTTAAAATAAAATCAAACAGAGTATATGCCAAAAGGAAAGTAAAAAAGATAATGCAGCAGCCGGAAAAACTAAGATTCGTTGACTTACAGATAATCAAGAGAAAAAGTAGGAATTAATTTCCAAATGCATGCACCCTTTATAGTCAACTCATTAACATTGCACTTTAAAGAGGCGAGTTTTGGACAGGCTCGTGTGAAAACCAGATTTTCGTTTCTAAGAACGAGTGATAAGCCTGAAAAGCAAAAAAACATAAAAAATAAAAATAAATAAATAAAAGTCAGCCGCACGGATTGAGAGTAGAGATCAATTTAAAAAGATTGAGAGAGAACAGTCCAAGTACTGAGCTCCTCACCCTGGTCCATAAATTCTGTGATCCATTTCAATCCTTTTTGGGTTTGGTACATCATTGGAGCTTCTTTCTTCACTAGGTCCAGCCCCATCACAGTCATCATGGGTTTGCCTGACTTTATTACTTTCCATTATCACGGTCAAATTGTTGAAACCCTCACGCAGGTCTTTGTTGCTTTCTTTCACTACCACCTTCAAATTGTCTAAGTGTAATGGAGATCATAAGTAGTGTTATTGTTGTTGCTACTCTGAGCCATAGTTCGGTTGAGTTCTTCTATGTCTCTCTTGTATACCATACGCAACCTACATTTCTTCACCACCACATTCCCAACGACAAAAACCAATGCTAATCTGATTGAATTCATTCGCATCACTTTCTGACAATGATTTTATCTCTTCCTTGTGGTAGAATTGAGGAAGCAAATAAAGAAGCCAAATATGATCTGATAAAACATCAATTTCAATGCCTGGTGCACAAGACATTTCTTTTGCATTGACTATTAACCAACATGAAAGTTTATTGTCTCTGAAACTTTTCTGGGGTGAAGAACAAAATACAACGCAAACAGCAATCCTCATCAACTCATTACACAAATGAGAAGGTTTGTTTATTTTCACAAAATCATCCATACTTCGATCGCTAAACCACTCCGGAATTTCACTTCCAGGAGCAATAATGTCATACATATGACACATGTAAGGCTCCATATCCCCACCTTGAAATTGAGCAGTGCATAAAGCACAATGTTTAGACCTTAACCAAGGAAAGGAGTAGAAGACAGAGAGAGGGGTCTGAAAGTGTTTTCCTATCCCTGCCAAAAACATATCAATGAAGCCTTGATTGTTAGTTTGCCAAATTACTGCAATTTGAAAGATAGAGTCGTCGCTCAATTGAAGAATTTGGTTCCAATAGATCTGGTAGCATTTCCGGTGAGGTACAACCATATCCATTAATATAACCAATATTTAATGGAAGCTTTGGCAATGATCGAAGACTCGTGCAATTCTCCACACACATTGATCTTAGAAAAGATAGTTGAGCGATACTTTCTGGAAGGCAACCAAAATTATTTCCACTTAGTTCTAAATATTTTAAAGAGGATAAGCAACAAATATCATTTGAGATTGCAATCCCTTAGATCCAATTTGGTCAAAGAAGTCAAACCTGATAGAGAAGTTGATGCCAAGCACATCGAATTAGGAATTCTCCGCTTTATTGCTACTAGATAAAAAAATTTGGAGATAGCATAGGGAGAAAGCATAAGTCTTGTAGCAATTCCACTCTCATTAAGCTCCTCCACAGTTTCAGCCATCCCCAACTTCTCTAGTTGTTCTTTAAGCTTTGTGCATCCAAAAAGATCGAGATTTTCAAGCGACTTCATATTGAAAAAGGTGTGACGAAGAGACATAAGATTTTTGCAATCTCTTACACTCAATGAAGCAAGACCAGTCAAATTCCCAATTGATGTGGGTAAGTTTGTAATGGCAGTGCCATCCAAGTAAAGCTTTGATACACGTTCCATGTTTTCCCCAAACGCTGGAATTCTTAGTAATTTTGAGCAACCAGAAAAGGTGAGAATATCAAGAGACTTCATTGCAAAATTTTCTGGAAGATTTATAAGGTTTTTGCAACCTTTTAGATTAAGAATAATAAGGCTTTCAAGAAAAACGATTGATGGATGAACTGTACATAAATTTGTACAATCTTCAAGATCCAATTTTGCAAGAGCTGGGACTTTTGCTGAAGTCTGGGGTTTCAATAAGTCTTAGAGACTTGTTCAAATTGATGAATTTCAAACTCTTAAAAGACTGTCAAAAGCCAAAAAAAAAATAAAAGACATAAAACAATTAACTTCTACAAAGTCTTTTAGATTAATGATACTTCAAAAAGAAGAAGCATAAGGGTTCCTAAATTACCTTTGTTCCTTCCCAAAGTCATTCGATGTAGCTGCAATTCATGCAAAGTTTAACAAGCTCAGTTGACTCAAAACTTGATGGCAAAGATTTTGAAGGGTACTTCCTCCAATCAAGAAATCTTAAGTCATTTGGAGGATGTTCGAGACCATGTTTGAAGTGAACGCTATCAATTATGAGCAATTTTAGATTTTGCATCTTTGAGAAGGCTTTAGGATGCCAATCCACATCTTTCGTAGAGGATAACTCTAGGACCATGGCTTGAACTTTTTTTGTTCCCTAATAATCATGAACAAAAGGAATTAGTGGATTGCAAAATGTATGATTACCAACTCTAAGTTACACTATGTTGTTGAATTATATAATGGGGTACATGCTCAAGTTCTTTCAATAACCGCTTACCATATTTTTTTTCAACACCTTGTCAATATCTTTATACAACCACAATCTGCTACGCTTCTCAGGGGCTTTAAGAGACTCTTGATGAACTAAATCCCGGCCCAGTTCTAGTAATAAATCATGCATCCACAATTGATTTTTATACACTTTGATGAGAGATTTATCAATTAGATTACTGAGTCCAATTTCGGCGCAAAGCTTAAGATAATCTAATATTTCTATGATTGTTTCTTGATTCTTATGATTAAAGAAACATGCAATATACAAGAAAATTTCCTTCTCTGTTTCTTCTAGTCCATCATAGCTCCATTGAAGCACATCGTTAATTCCCTTCTTAGGATACTCTTTTAGCCTGTCTAATTCACTTTTCCATTCATCTTTACATTTTTCACACAAAGAGGAACCCAAAATCTCAAGGGCTAAAGGAAGGCCTTGAGAATAATCTACAAAAGCTTGGGATAGCCCCATATAATCAACGTCAGGTCGGTCTTTTTTAAAAGCTTTCAAACTAAAAAGTTGAAGAGCTTCTTTGTTATTCAATGCTTCAATCTCATATATTTCATTTACTTCAGGTCACCAACAAACTCCTTTCTCTTGTTGTTATGAGAACTCTACTACCTGGACCAAACCAATTCTTCCCAGCTAACTTCTCCAGTTGGTATGAATTATATACATCATCAAGAATAAGAAGAATCCTTTTTTTACGTAAGCTATTCTTGATTACGAGAACTCCAAGATCAACATCTTGTATTTTCATATCTCCGCCCATCAAAAGCTCTTCCAAAAGCTTTTTTTGTAACTTAAGTAATTTACCTTTCTCAGATTTCTCCCTAACATTAGGAATAAAACTACAAGCTTCAAATTGATTGGAAATCATACCATAAACAACTCTTGCTAGAGTTGTTTTACCCCATTCCTCCCATACTCCAAATTCCTATAATGCGAACATCATTTGGCCCTTTAGCTAAAAGTGACTTCAACTTCTCAGCTCGGGAATTTATTCCATCTAGTCCATCGGGAGCTACTGAGAATGTATAATTCAGTTTAATAAATATCTATTGCACAATTTTTTGGACAACTTCTGCCTCAAGGCTGCAAAGAAAAGAGAATAATAAGCAGTGAGTCTGACCTACCAAAACAGGACCCAAAATAAAATTTAGTAGATATATGGCATTTAGTGTAGTTGGTTAAAACTGAAATTGGGACGCATAAATGTAATTGAATGCTTCAAGCCAAACTCGAAGGAACTACCCATATACTAAATGCTATGTTATAGTTCATTTTAACAATACAATTATGGATCGTTCCTTGACTCATTTCTTAATTTCCATAGATAATTGTGTTTGAAGAATATTATATTCCTAGATTTTACATCTTCAATCATTAATTTGTTTTGCCTCTTTAGAAATAGTTTCATATGAATTGAATTGAAACACTTTATGATGAACAATCAACACCCTATCTGAGCCAAGTATTTCTATTGGAAATTTCTTTAACATTACTCATAAGAGATGAATGATGCAAAGCTAAACACCTACGCATCTAGCTACCACTCGGCTGCATATGGCAGAACTGCAACGCCTTCAAAATTTTCCTGCCAGCACATTATATAGGCAAAACCACTCCATCTGCACCGTCTCTGCCAGTGTCGCTTAACTGTTAGCAACACCAGCCATCCCTCCACAACTGGGCACAACCGCCTCGGTACTCTCCTACAGCTACTCTGATCCAAATCTGCATGATAGGCTTGTGCATACCTGCAAAACAAAGCTTTACTGAGCATTAACTCTTCATAAGCACCTGTTTTGAACCCTCAAACATCACTTTGTTGAGGTTATACCACAAGGCCAACAGAGTTATGATATGACAATCTTGAGAACATCACATATTCCTGCTTATGAAAATGTAGATCCTCCGTTCACTAAGTCAACAACTGCTTCAAAGAGCAAGGATAAATGCACAAAGTTCTAAGGGTCTAATCTGACCAAAACCATACAGCCCAAGCAAAGACTACACTCCAGTAATAAATTATCCAAGTTTTCCTCTTCCTCATTCTTATAAGATACAGTTTCACTCCCCATGTTTAGGAGTTATATCATATATGAGGCCATTTCAGCTTATCAGTAACTCCACACCTTGAGATAAGGATAGCTAAAATTTGACAGCCCCTTGTGTAGAGTATAGCTCTCTAACCAGGTCCTGTTTCAAAGTGAAAGTGTAAAGATAACTTTAAATACCTATTAACTGATGCAGCTCGTTTTGACTTCCTTAATGGAATCTTAAAATACTTTTTCTTTTTCTTTTTTTTTCGTTTTATTTGAAAATATTGACACACAGACATACACACTAGACCAAAAGTCAAGAACGTAGAGAGGCCATAGCACAAAAGTCATATGGTATAAACTGATATAATTCAAGAGATAAATCCTGCATAAAAGGAGTTTTTAACCATCTATATTACAAAATAACAAGGCACTTACATGTGGCAGCACCCATTTCCATCAAAACTTGACATCAGATACACATATATGACGTAACCTATTAAACTCTTAAATGTCTGGAAAAATAAAACAGGGATGATTCTTTTACCAATTGAACGAATCCTCATGATTCATTAATATGCATATTAAATTAGCTAGGAGTATTGCTTTGTGTTTTTTGATTAAGGAAACAGACCAGATGAGAGTTTGAATTAGAGCCAATAAAGTACAAGTATATGCCAAAGGAAAGGAAAAGCGATGATGCATCAACCAACAAAACTCAAATTAAGAAGAAGGATGGTGACTTACGGGTGATCTAGAGAAAATATTTGATCAACCTTCCGGGTCACTTTCACAAAATTCCTTCCAATGAAAAAATCTCAGGTCACTAATCACTCACTTGACTTCTCACAACCAGCCATGGACATGAATATTCTCTATTTTTAAAAAAGAAATTGAATCCCCACTATTTCCATTCCCTACCCTTGCGGCTCTCCTCCGACAGGATTGGTTGCAGTTGGAATCCTCTCTAAAGGACTGGATTTGCTTATCCTGCTGCTGTCAAGGCTTTTCTTTTATTTTTGAACTGATAATTACCCTGTACATTAAAATCAAACTTATAAAATACATGGCCACATTAGTGGCAGAGAAAGGCTCTTTCTTCATCTTGCCTTGTTCCTATAAGACCAAATAGACCATAAGATAGAGACAAAAGACAATGAGAAGTACTTAAAGTTCTTTAAATCGCCCTGATTTCTCTTCATCCATGCCTGAATCAAGAAAGGCTGAATGAAATTAGTTGTAATGGACAGATCAAAAACAAGAACATACCATAAAGATGAACATGTGAAATAGGCATGAATGGTTTGCCTTGGTCATGATCCGAAATGGGCCTGGAAAATTTCAAGAACATCAAAAAACCAAAGAACAATAGTCATCTGTCAAAAACTTCCATAATTAAAGAGCAATTATAAAATTAGTTTTAAAGTATTAATATCACAGATCAATATGGTAATTATATTACAGATGGCAATGCATGTGATTGGCTATAGTACCCTTTGCATTTGAACTTGACATTACTAATATTCTGTTAAGCTCCTGAATGTATGGGGAAAAAAAAAGAACTGTGGCAAACAAAAGAAAAAAAAAATCTAACAAACAAAATGCAAAGGAAAAAGATGTTTTTTAAGATGAGATTCAAATACTATTAAGGTTTCCCCCATGCCTCTGCACAAGGATCACATGGGATGATAAGGTGTAAGATATTCGTAAAATTGCAAAATAATGGCAGCCCATGGCTAAGGCCATTAAGTAATACTTACTATTCAATAGAATCAATACTATCTATTATTAACATTAACTTTTTGAACTTTGTGTTCAATCATCAATGGCAATCTTAAATTCATGGTCCCTGCCTCTTCCATCTTCACCTAATTTGTTGATTACAATTAGTGGCATTATTAACTTTCTGAGTTTTGTCCTCAATTGCAATCATAAATTCATACAATTCTTGTTAATTCATTTTGAACTACCTGTGACGCAAACAAAATGAGCTTGTGCTCAAGGACTTCTACATAAGGACAGGGCATAGCAAAGAGTCCAGATTCTGGACATTAAATCCACAGAGCTAAGATTTTGATACAGCAGCTCAGGTTGGTAGAATTGAGAGGATGTAGCAGAGGATAGAGTCCGGTAAACAGCTAGTAAAGTTAGTGTCAGTGTTACTGAGCAAAGGAGAGGGAACTCTTACAAGTCCTCACTGTCACATTTCTCTGCATCTCTTTCCTCTCTACTCTCTACATTAATCTGATTCAATGTGTGTGTTTCACATTGTGGAGATTCTACACTTAATGAAAATTTGATGGAGTGAGAAGCTTAATTTTAAATAGAAAAAAACAACATGAGATTGAACAATAAACTAGTAAATTTGGCAGCAAAAGCTTCAAGTTTTGATGTTTACTTGCTTTTGATCACATTATTTCTTCTGTTTTTAAAACACCAACAGAAGCATTAATAAATGATCACATTAACAAAAAGAAAATGCAGAAACAAACAAAACTTAAATTAAGAGGAAAGATAGTGACTTACTGGAGAAAAAAGTTGATTAACCATCCGGGTTACTTTCATTAGATTCGTCCCAATCGCTTAACTCCTCATCACAGTCCTTGTACTCACTTAACTCCTCACAATCAGAGTTACCATGGGTTTCTGTGTGCCTTTTAATCCTTTTTGGGTTTGATATGTCATTAGAGCTTCCTTCTCCACTGAGTCCAGCCCCATCGTAATCATCACAACTTCGTTTGGCTTTGTCACATTCCACTATCACAGCCAAGCTCTCATAAGGAGAGATACTGCTGTTGCTATGCTGGGCCATTGTTCGGTCAAGATCTTCTATGTCTTTATTGTATATCATATGGAACCCGCATTTTTTTACCTCCTCGCCTGGACCTCCAGTTTCAATTTTAATTCCAATCTGAGTGAATCCATTCTCATCACCTTCGGACAATAATTTATTTGATTTCTCGTCAAAGAATTGAGGAGTCACATAGAGTAGCCAAAGGTGATCTGGTAAAACCTTAGGAATTAAGCTACTGCCTAGTGCAGGAGACATTCTTTTTCCATTGGCTGTCAATGAACAGTAAAGGGGAATTAAGCAACTGATTTGGTGATCAACATCATGCGAACAAAACACAATGCAAACAACAATTCCCATCCACTCATTATACAAATGAGAAGGTTGTTTTATATTCACTTCAGCCCCCATGCTTTGGTGCCTAAACCACTCCGGAATTTCACTCCCTGGAATAACAATCTCATATTTCTCAGTGGGGGAGAGAGAGATCTTAAGGGACTTTTTTATCCCTGAGATAAACCAGTCTATGCAACTTTGATTGTCAGCCAATTTAAAGCAATTATGAAGAGTGAGCGATGGTTCCAATGAATCACTTGATTTTAATTGATCTGGTGACATTTCCAGTGAAATACAACCTTCGGCATAAATGGATTCAATATTCAATGGAAGCTTTGGCAACGATTGAAGACTTGTGCAATTATCCAACACCATCCATTTCAATTTCGAAAGTCGAATGATGCTTTTCGGAAGGCAAACAAAATCATTTCCACTTAGATCCAAAAGTTCTAAAGAGAATAAGGAACCAATATCATTGGATATTGCCTTGAGATTGCAGTCACTCAAATTTAAGCCAGTCAAAGAACACGCACCTAATAGAGAAGAGAATAGCAAGTCCATGTTATCAGGACTTCTTGGCATTGAATAAAAAGGGAGGAGTTTATTCCACAATTTATTAGACGATGATGATGATAACCCCTTACATTCATTGAAAGACAGTGTTTTAAGATTCTTTAAGAAACCAATGGAAGAAGGGACCTTTCTTATAGCAGTTCTGCTCGCATACAACCGCTCTAGACTTTCGACATTCCCTAGGTTCTCTGGCAGTCTATCCAATTTTGAGCATCCGTAAAGATCGACTAATCTAACCAACTTCAAATTACAAATGGTGCTAGGTAAACACACAAGATTTTTGCAATCCCATAAACTCAATGAATCAAGATTAGTCAAATGCTCGATTGATGTGGGTAGTTTTGTAATTGCAGTACCACCCAAGAGAAGTGTGTGTACACGTTTCATGTTTCTCCCGAATTCTGGAATTTGTTTTATTTTTGAGCATCTGGAAAGATTAAGATACGTAAGACACTCCATTTCAAACTTGCTTGGAAGGCTTGTGAGGTTCTTGCATCCTTCTAAATTAAGAATAGAAAGCATTTTATGAATTCCAATTGATGGGTGAATCGTACGTAAATTTATACAATCTTCAAGAACCAATGTCATAAGATTTGGGACTTTACTGATGTCTGGGGTTTCAATAAGTTTTTGAGATTTTGTTAGCTTGATAAATTTCAACATCTCAAAACTTTGTTGAAAGGCAACCAAAAAGAAGTGTAAAAACATTAGCTTCAAGTCTTCAACTAACAAACTTAATAAATAAAAAATTGTATAAGGGTACCTAAATTACCTTTGTTCCTTTCCAAAGTCGTTCAATGTAGCTACAACACATGCAAAGTTCAACAAGCTCATTTGATTGGAAATTTGATGGCAACGATTTCAAAGGGTACCCTTTTCAATCAAGAAATCTTAAGCTATTGGGAAGATCTTTGAGATCATTCGTAAGATGAACGCCACAAATTTTGAGCAATTTTAGATATTGCAGCTTTGAGAAGGCTTCAGGATTCCAATCTACCTTTTCTGGTACATAAAACTCTAGTACTATGCCTTAAACTGCCTCTGTTCCCTAATAATAAGAATAAGAGAGATTTGTATAAAATGTATTATTACTAGACTATTATAATTTAAACTTCATTATTCTTTAAAAAAAAGATATGCTGAATAATATGATAAGATATATGCTTAGTTTCTCTCATACCCTTTACTGTAGTTTTTGTCTGAACAAATAAAGGGGGTTAGTGAATTGCAAAATGTAGAATTACCAAACTTACTCTGTATTAAACTTTGTTGAATAATATAAAAGAGTATACACTCAAGTTTTGAAAATAACCTCTTACCTTATTATTTGTGAGTACATTGTTAATGTCCCGAAATGACCATAGTCTGCTACGCTTTCCAGGTTCTTTAGGGCACTCTTGATAAACTATATCCCTACCCATTTCTTGTAGTAAATCATGCATCCACAATCTATTGCCACGAACTTTTATGAGAGATTTCTCAACAAGAACCTCCATTCCAACATTAGGGGAAAGGTGAAGATAAGCTAGTATTTTTACTACATCATTTTTGATCTTATGATTAAAGAAACATGCAATGTGTAGGAATATTTCCTTCTCTGCCTCATCTAGTCCATTAAAACTTATTTTAAGTACTTTGAGAATTTCATTATTAGGAAATTCTTTAAGCTTACTTAATGTACTTTTCCATTTATCAATACTTCTACTAAACAAAAAAGAACCCAAAATCTCAATAGCTAAAGGAAGACCATTAGCATAATACACAATATCTTTGGATACCTCTATATAATCCTTGGGAGGATGGACTTTTTTAAAAGCTTTCAAACTCAAAAGATGAAGAGCTTCATTATAATTCAATCCTTCAACGTCAAATATTTTATCTACTTCAAGTATTTCTAGTAAATGTCTGTCCCTTGTTGTTATGATAACTCTACTACCTGAACCAAACCAAATATGCTTCTCAGCTAACTTATTTATTTGGTCTAATTGATTTACGTCATCAAGAACAAGAAGAATTCTTTTATGACGTAACCTATTCTTGATCACTGAAACTCCATGACAAACATCTAGTATGCTCATACTTTCATTGAAAATTTGAAGAATAAATTGTTCTTGTAATCGCACTAGACCTTCTTTTTCATAAACTTCCCTAACATTAGCAAGAAAACAACAACCTTCAAATTTATTAGAAACCATATGAAAAACAACTCTAGCAAGAGTTGTTTTACCAATTCCCCCCATTCCCCAAACCCCTATAATACGAACATCATTTAATCCCATAGTCAAACATGACTTCAATTTCTCCGCTTGAGAAATTATTCCTACTTGGTCTTTGATATCTTTTGAGTATGCATAAGTCAATTTATGCCATAGCTCTCCCACAATGTTTTGAATAATTTTTTATTCTGGCCTGCAATTAACAGAGAACAGTATATTTTGAGTTCAAACCACAATAAATGGTCCAAAAAGAAAAGAAGTAGAAATCCAGTGTTTTATTATGTTAAGTGAATGGAAACTAATAAGTTAATTGGCTTAAGACAAAATAGAAAGAATCATGAACATGTATGTAGGTATGCTTATGGTTCAAAACAAGATTAAAGATAAGGAAGAGTATTTTTTAATTATTTAAGAAATAAATATGTCAAATAGGATTAATTACCTATTTGCCTTATTATTATTACAACTATCATTAAGCCCCTCCCCGCTATAAATGTAGTTATGTGTATAATATATGAGAATATTACATCCACAATATTTTCACAACACTTTTACAATAAATCAAGGGTGGTAAGTTGTTATTAGTTCTAAACTTCTAATTTGAATCCACAACTTAAATTACTTTTTTGCCCACTCGTAATAGCTAATAACAACCTATCACTTAAGATTTGTTGTGCAAATATTTTGGACATAGCATTTCTCATAATATATTGGAGTGGAAGTTCAATAAAAATCCAAATCATCATATATATTAAATTAATGTGCAAATTTTTTTTAAAAATCAATTACGAATCGAAATTAGATTCTAAATGAACTCCAATTTTGTTTAATTGTCCACTAATTTGATGCCAAGTTTCCTTTTAATTGCCCACTAATTTGATGCCAAGTTTCTCTATATTTTAAAGGGGTTTCAATTTGTGCCTTGTGTCATTCAATCTCTCATCTTGTATAAAATTTCTTTACATGTATTTTCATAAATGTAACTTACAAAAAAATCATAGTAAAAGTATATTATATTTATGTGTAAAACTTTGAATGCATAATACTTACAACCTATTCAAGACAAATTCTAAGTGCTTCTAAAACTACTTCTAACCCTTTTTATATGGATCCCATATGAATCCACTTCTAATCTATTTAAACTAATCTGGATTTTCTTTTAAAAACAAAAAACTTATTATTGTTCGAACTATGAATTTTAATGAAAAAGTACATGATGCTCTAAAACTTGGTTATTCATATATTATTTTAAAAATGAACACTTGAAAAAAAATTAATCACAATAAAAAAAATTAAGTTAAGAAGTAACAATTTTTTTTTTTCATTTTTTTTTATAAAATAAAATAAACAAGAATAAAAAAATTTCCAGTTTTACCAAATAATATTCTTAAAAGGATATTTTAAGAGTTGATAAAATATAGGAATGACCATCATAATATTAAATTTATGTAAAAATTATGATATACATCTAATTATATTTGTTGTAAATGTATCTATGCTAAGGTTACAAGCTAATTAGATTCTAATGACACTTTAAGTTTGTGCCAAATATCATATCAATTAGATTTCACATATTCTAATTTTGTGTGAATTCCCTCTGATCTAAACTACTTATAGTATATTTAGAACTATGTCAAGCCGAATTAAAATCACTTCTACTCATTCTACTTGATGCCTAGTAAAACCTAGTACGTACTCATTTTAACCATTTAAAGTTTTCTAAAAAAAAAAAAAAAAAAAAAAAAAACCTATCGTATCTATTAAAAAAAAAAAACTATCATATATTTAATTATAAATTTCTATGAATTTTTTTACTATATTCTAAGAAATTGTCTTTACCTTTTCATTACCTCTTCATAATAAATCAACTTTCACAACTTACATGAAAAGTATAAATAGTTACACGAAAATAACAAAAATTAGGTTAAGAAATATTAATTAAGTATAAGAATAATTCAGCAAACAATATGTTCTTTTAAACTAAAATAGGGCAATTAATAATGAATAATTTACATCTCTAGCAAATGTTATCAACTCTAGAAAGTAATATTATTAAAATAGATAAGAACCTCTAATATGTATCTAATTAAGTTCATCATTAAATGTGAATGTATTTATAAAATAAGTTACAAGCTAGTAAACAAATTGATTTGAAGCTCTTTTTTCAATAAAATTTTATTTCACTACTTTAAATGGAATTAAGTATGATTCGATTTCAAATCTCTTCTTCAATCTAAAAAAAAAAAATGTTAAATTAAATTACCCATCCTACAAATGCTACCCTAAGAGATTGGCCACTTCTCTTAAAGTATCTCTCCATTTCTGCTCCTTCTTTTTGTTCTCCTTTTTGTGTTTAACAAAAGCTTCTGCAAAAGTTCCTGTCTGCTTTCGTACATCTGATGGATCCACTTTATAAAAAATAGGTAAAATTGTTATTCCGGTCTCTTTCATGCATTTAATGATCTTTGCAAGTTCATCTAGGCACCATATTGAAGATGCATAGTTTCTTGAGAGAATGACAATAACAAATCTCGATTCTTCAATTGCTTTCAAGAGCTTTGGTGAAATTGATTTTCCCCTCTCAAGTTTTTCATCATCTCTAAAGGTAAAAATGCCTTTTTGTTTCAAAGCAAAATATAAATGGTCAGTAAAACCATTGCGGGTATCCTCACCTCTAAAACTGAGGAATACATCATATGTCCAGCAAGGTGTGAAAGAAGAAGATGATGAGGCTCTTTCATTGCCCAGAGAAGCCATTGAAAATATTCTGATAAACTGTGAACCACAATTTATTAGATAACAAAGTACATTCAATTAAAATTGAACAAAAAATTAGAAGGAAAATAAATAAAAGATATGGATTCAAGAAAAGTGAGAACTTAGGATTAGGTGAATCACAAGGATTATAAAGCTCTAAAACTTCTTGAAACAACGCCACCGGATATCTGATACTAGAAGAAATTGTAAACTTTTATATATATATATATATATATATATATATATATATAAATATAAATATATTTATATATATTCTTTTTTATTCTTAGGCAATGCCCTATCTATTGTGCTTTTTGACCAATTTAAGTTCTATTCATATTGCTTTCATTCTATATGTTCAGAATTCAGATACTGTTATGATGTGATATCCATTGTGCATGATTTTTTTTTTTTTTTAATCTTTTTGATATGCCATTATGATGTGATTAGCCTATGCAATGGTCGTTTGTACGCACATTATAAAGGGGGGAAAGTTCGTCTCATTTTCAAATAATTCTTTTTTTATTTTTTTTATTTTTTTTTTAGATGTGACAAAATTTAAACATATTGCTCTTTATATGCTGAAATTGCTGGAATTAAATCTGAAATCCTCCAATTGAAACAATTGGTTCTATTACCTAAGCGCTAAACTTAGCCTTCTTAGGTTGTAAACGAGTTGAGCAAAACCATGTATTAAAAGTTAAGGCTTATTTATTAAATTTTATTTTGAACACAAGCTGAGCTTACTCATGACTTACAAGCTACTTGATCAACTTTTTTTTTCCTATTTATAGTAAAATCAAGACTAAAATGTTTTACCCTTCACAAATCTATGATTTTTTTTTTTATTATTACAAATGGATTGTTTATATTGTGAATAAAAATAATAATTTTATATCATATGAACTATTTTGCCAACTTATATAACCTAATTTCAAGTCTATATAAATATATTTTTAAACATGTATACATATAAATGTATAGAATTATATATAATTAATTTGAGCCCTATTTAAAGACACATTATTATGTTTGAACTTGACCTGTTTAATAATCGAGTCTAAAGTTGGGTTTGAGTTTAACTTATTTACTAAATAAATGAACATAAATAAGCTCATAAACAACTTGGTTTATTTATTGACATACCCCTACAGCTTTACTTGTCTTCTTTTAGAGTAGTGGTCGTTTTTTAGATGGCAGTACTAATCTGCATCTTCTACTGTGAAGGCGTGAAGTACTTGTAAATATATTGATTTTTGTGTTGACCTTGACCCATTTTTTCAAACATGTGAGAGTGAGACATATTCATGTTTGGATTTCAACGAATCAAAATCTTTCAGTGGTAGTGGTGGGATGAATATTCATTGGGTATTTGGGTTTCTCCTTTTTCATTTATATTCGTAACGGAACTAAACACAAGATTTTGATTCCTAAGTCCTAACACGTACCAATCCTCAAACCCCACCATCAAGTCCAAATCACAAAACTCACTGACCCACAGACCAAAGCCCACATAAACCCAGCCCAGACCCTCAGGCCTCAACCCCACCATCTGTTTCAAAAGTATAGCACAATTCATACAATAGGTACATGCCATTAAAATTTTAAAACTGAAGAAAAAATTAGAAAGAAAATAAATTAGAGAAGAGGAAAAACAATTTGTTGTGGATATATTTTATTTCAAGGAGAGAAAAATATAAGACATAGACGTGTGCAAGAAAAGTAATAACTTACGGATTTGGAGAATTGCAGCAATTGGTTGTTGTAAAGCTCTAAAACCTTTTGAAACAACGCTTTAATTTGGATACAGTTCTAACTAATGGAAAAACTTCTTAATTTGTACTGTTTGTTTCTGTGCTTAGGCAATGCTCTCAAATATGATTCCCACACCTTTTTCTTTTATCCTTACTACACGGACTAGTTATTATTCTTGAATGCATTTACTCTTGATTTTGAATTTTGGTTTCTTCAAACCTGTCAATTAGGATGGACTAGAACGTGTCACATGAGCTTTCTTTGATTGCCCGGCACTTACTTTCACTGATCATAAAAATGTATCAAAATTATAACTTTACTAGTGTATAATCCCATGTATATTTAATGGGTACGTTTAAAAATAATTTAGAATCTAATTAGATTTAAACTTTTTTAATTTTACATTCAATAATTCACTTGCCACAAAAATTACAAAATTAGATAAGACACGCAAATTTTATTCCAATTGAAATCCAATTTATAATATAATATAATTGGGTTTAGACTATTTTATTTTTGTACATAATAATTCACTAAATACAAAAATTTAAAAGTTAGATAAAACACATAATGCAAAATTGGACTCCAATTTAAAATCTAATTGAACTTTTTCTAAACTTTGGCTTTAACTATATATATATATATATAGAATACGCTTTTCATAATTTTCATAACATAAAATCTCTAAAAATCACTAAAATCAAAATCAAAATATTATCAGACTTTGAAACTTATATATATTGAGATTTGTGAAGGCGAAATTTTAAAAAATCAAACTGTTGAACAATTAGACTCTTTTCATAATGCTTTTATGCGATTATATGCTTGACAATATCTATATATCTGTATAAAAAAGGAGAGTTTCGGTGGTTTATTTTGCATATAGATGGTGGTTTTATAGAGTCTTCTGGTTTTGTTGCTTGGTCAATACCACTGACAAAAGTGTGTGGTGCAATAGCCTTCGAAGTCACTATTTTACCCCTAAAAGCATTCATAAGTTAAAGAAAGTTAAGGGTTTTTTTGGTCTTTTTATTTGGTACTTCCTTTGAAATTACTCTATTACGGTATTACCATATGGATGGGCTAAAAAATTGAAAGGATCTTATAGTCTTTTTGTTCTCAAGTATATTAGTTAACTACCTCAGTGAACACTCCTAGCAGGTTTTGGCATCTAGCAGAAATTTGGGGAATGCTTTTACGTGCTCACTTGTCACTAATTAAAGTAGAGAGAGGATGGATATGGGAGCAGAAAATATGAGTTGAAACTTGAAAACATTTACTTTAGTTCTATCAAAATTGATATATCTGTTATGTTTGTTTTTGTTATTTTTTCTTGGTGGAATTTTATAGCCTTTTTTACTCTAAAGGAAACTTTTTGGAGTTTATTACTTATAAAAAAAAAAATAACATCTAGTAATTAATAAATTAAAATATTTTTGTTGAAACAATGTCTAATATTTATTTTCATTTTTCTATATCCCCAAATAATAATGCCTAATATTAAAGCCAATCGTGATAAAAAAGAATCGTAATGTTGCTTATGTAAGCCTCTTCGATTTTCCAGGTCTTCTATCTCTTTATTCATTTATTTTCACTTAAAACAAGTGAGAATGGGTTCGAATCCAAGTTTTCCACGTGAAGAGAAAGATCAATTGTATTGAACTACAAGACTCTCTCTTTTTTTTCTTTTGGATAGGAGAGTTAAATAACTCTTGACCTTTCTTTGTTTTCAAAATGTCTCTTGTGCAAGGCGCGGGTTCAAAACTAGTGTTTGCTAAGTTGGTCACTTCGGTTTGGTGGACCAGGCATTAAATAAATGACACAACCCCTAACTAATTAGCTGTACTATCAATTAAACAAGAACAATGATTGCTGGAATTAACTCCGAAGTCCTGCAATTGAAACAATTGGTTCTATGTTTGTAAGTGTGGAATGCTAATTTGCATCTTCTAGGGTGGAATGTTTGTAAGTGTATTTTTCCATATAATGGCCCATCATTAACAAAGAGTGACATAACATCTTCTGTTGAGATTGCTCCTACCATATTTTGGAGTCATTAAATTCTTTTCAATATATGTTTGTATACTAAGGTTATATTAAATTTTACAATAGTGAGTTTTTAGGGGCCATAGGAATTTTTTTATTATTATTAATTTGGGGAATGGGGATAATAGGTGTAGCTTCATGGTTATCTGCTAAAAGTATGTAGTGTGTTCTACTTTGGGCCACTTCCAGTTTCAGGGGAAATTATCTCATGGAGCCAAGTAAATTCTATGCACTTACTCCTTTTGATTATTGTGTTGACCATGACCCATTTTTCGGAAAGATGGTACTAGGTCAACTGTTTCGTTGGTCTTCAAGCCTAGCCCACTTTCCACGTTCTTGGAAAGGGTACAGTAGGATATAACTCCTGCCTTGACGTTTTGTTTGATATTACTTTCTTCAAAGTAGACATCATTATAATGTGGACTGCATGATTATTTTTAGAGGAAATGGATGACCAATAATGTATGCAGTATCCCCCTCAAAAAAATAATAATGTATGCAATAACTTTCGCTAAAAATTCAATCCGCTTTCTACGTTTATTCTTAACATTAGAGCACTATCATCAGAGGTGTCAAATGCCAAATATTTGGTATTTGACACACTAAACATCAAAAAACCACTCTTATCAGGTGTTGTAAATGCCAAAATATTTAGCATGAGTGAACTATACAATCTTAAATATGAGAGTGTACGGACAAAAATTGTATAAATTGTATAAATTTTAATATTTTTTTATTCTCTTTTCTCTCTCCTCTCTCCTGTCTTTTCACTTTATTCTTTTCTCTTCTCTCTCACCGGTTCCCTCTCTGTTACCTCTGTTCCTCTCACCGATTCCTCTCAATCTCTCTCACCTTCTGAAGCCGCCGTTGCCGATCTCGCCTATAGTCCGACTCGCCCAACCGCTGTCAATATCGTCAGCCACCATCGATCTCACTCAGCCACGCTCAATCTCACCGATCTCACTCACGGTCTCACCCTTTCCAGTCACGGCCGATCTCACCCCAAGGTCGCCGTCGATCTCACCCTCTTCCCTCTCCTCTTTGTTCGCCTTTTACTCTGCCTCTCTCTAGTTGTGGGTTTTTTTTTTTTTTTTTTTTTTTGTTGCATTTTGGGTTGATTTGATATTGGTGAGTAATTGTGGTGGTTGTGGGTTGATTGTGGTGGTTGGTTTGTAGTGGAGGTGGGTTGTAGTGGTGGTGATGGTGGGTTCTAATGTGATGGGTGAGCTGTGGGTGATGGCGGGCTGTGGGGGTGGTATGAGTTTTGTGTTTTTTTTCTAAATTGTAGGCGGCAGGTGGTGGTTCAGTTGATTTGGGTGGTGGTGGGCTGTGGGGGTGATGGCCAGTGGTGGTGGGATGTGGTTGATTTGGTTTTTGTTTTTATTTATTTTTTTAATATAGCTAGGTTTTTTTTTTTTTTTTTTTTTTTTAATGTGGTGTAATGTTAAAATGGAAGATCTGATATATAGCGAATTATAAAATGATGTGGTAAAATAATAAAGTAGGCTTTTGATGTGTCAAAATGACATTTTTTTTTTATAAAAGAGTTGATGAGAATGCTCTTGTATTGTTTAGTCTTGGTCCACTCTCTACTTGTTTTTTACTTTAGTGTTTAACCTAATGGTGACTTTAGTCTTTCAGTTTCCACACTTTTGAAAAGAGGTAAATATGACACACTGACAAATTAACCTAATGGTGACTAATATACAAGGCTGGCCCAAGGCCTAGGCAACTTAGGCCTAGGCCTAAGGCCTCACAACAAAATAAAAAATTCTCTATTAAAAAAAGGCCTCATCTCCCTCCCTAAAATGCCAAAAATTTATAAAAATATAACATTTTTTAAATAATTGATACTTTTTTTTAAGAGTGATGCTAAAAATATCACAAATTTTACTATAGGTTTAATTGACATATCACCAATCACAAAAAAAGTAATTCAAATACAAATAAATTAAGTTGTTGAAATTCATCAATTATATATAGTCATTATCACATTATATTGTGAACTTTTTGTAATATCTTTAGTATTTTTTTTTCTTCCATTTCTAACAACGCTTCCAAAATAGGAGACCAATAAAAGTTTAAACCAATTGAAACCCTAAAAAAAAGATGCTACAAATGTGATAGATCATCAATGATGACTAATCTCCTCTAATAGTTTGAGACCTTAATTTTTGTAAATTAATCTCTTACAATGCCACATACCAAATAATATCTATCTATCTCTTTCTCTTAAAAAGAATATATAAAATTAAAATTTAGATTACAAATGGACTTGACTATGCATAGTCATATCCAAGTTAAAGTAAGTTTCTTTTTTTAAAAAAATAATATTTTTTTTAGTTCTTTTTGTTTAAATTTATGGTTCAACTATGATATTTAATCCTCTATATGAAATTAACCTTAGTTTAGTTAGTATTATTCACCAATTTCTATATTTACATCAAATTAATGTTTACATATAAAAATGCCCCATATAAAATTTTCGTCTTAGGCCCTAAATTTTCTTGGGCCGGCCCTGCTAATATTCATCAACTTGTTAAACAACATTACTTAGGACATGACTATGAGCTGGTAAGGAAAATTGTCTTACAACTTAGTTTCTTTAGAGTTAAATTTTTCATGTTATATGTCATTTTCATCTTCATATGTACAATTATCTTTTAAATTTATAATAGAAGACAGATACCATCTTAAAGTTACATTGTTACAACGTGAACCGTTGCATCTTAATAAGATAAATTGTTTTCGAATTGAGGTTTTTTAATCACAAAGAATAACTGCACATATACAACTACTATCTTAGTATATTATGATACTCTACCACTATTTATGTTTCCGAACCTTGAATTGAAACTCACCTTGCAATATTCTTCTCCTTCTCAGTGTTCTCACTTATTGAATGTCACAGTAAACAAAGTAAAACGAAAAAGGCGTGCAAAATAAAGAGAGAGAAAACAACAAAATTTGATTTGAGGAAAAAAAAAATCACTCGATGACAATTGCAACCAGAGATATAACTAACATACTAGCCGTTGTAACTCTAACAGAATCTACAAATAACGTGGAGCCAATGAGGCATTGACATCTGGCAAGGACCAACAATGACAAAACAATGTTGCTTCGTAAAATAACAGTAGTAACTGAAGACAAAACGTCGTCGTGGCAATAAATAAGAAAAGCGGTGCTGTTTAACTCAAAGAGCCATAAAATTCAAAACAGGAACTTCTGTGGTGGGCTTTTCATGTTTTAAAGAAGAATCATGTTCATGTTCCTTTCTTGGGATAAGAACTCAGCCATTCCATTTGTAATGCACCCCATGTTCATGTTGAAACTTTCAAGAAATTTGCTTGAATCAACTTGCACAACTCCTTCGTTTGTCTATTCTGGATTTAGATATTTAGTCATAGATCATATTAAATTTTACAAATTTTACCATTCTATCGTCACAAAATAAGCTAAGTATCAATGGGCCAAAACCAATGTTCACAGATGGCTATAAAAAGTCCAATAGCAAAAAGTCTAAAAAAGGAGTAAAGATAAATGGGTCAAAGCAAAACTGAACGGTTTGAACCAAATTTACATCCACAAGACAAGATAGGATGCACATCAGCACATGTATGATATAGATAAGGCCATATGTCAAAGCTAGGTCTTTTGTCTAAAAGATAACAAGACAAGTGCATGATAGTGCATATAAACTCAAATATGGGTACACTTCTAATCAACATGGAACTCCAAGAATTGGACATGCCACAGGGGCTAACATGTGAAAATAACCAGATCTCCATTCTCCATTTTTGCACCACCAATTTTGAGTTGCACAAGCAATTTCCGGTTACTAATTGACAAATCGTTTGGTTTAAATAAACATTTACAATTACAGTAATTTTGAAATATACATTCTCATGTTTTATTGCAAATAGCTTAAGGGGAATCTAAATACTAAAGTGCATCTAGATTCTCCCAAAACCTTATTACACCAATAACTAATTTGGTGACTTGACCTAAGCAATCATTATTAACTCACATTTTTGGGAACTTATAGATTTAAAGGTATACTTATAATTATATATGCAAAAAATTTTGCAATTGTCAAAGTAACTGGATAAGTAAAAAAAATATAGGACTCATGTAAGTATCAATAAAAACCTGACAAGTCTACTATTTTGAAAATTGTTGTATCTGTAATATTAAATCATAATCTTCATCAATTAGATGCCCCTAACCAAACATGAAGCTTAAGACAATAACTATTCCCTCTTATTTAAGGGTAACACTAAATAGGAATGGGCTTTAACCTAACCTAACATAGAAATTAGAATGCAAGCAATAATAACCCACATAGCCAAACACAAACCTTATCACCTATACAAACAACACTGCACCTCTCTCTCTCTGTAAACTCCGATTGAATAAAAATGGCAATTGGGAAGAAGAAGTTGATGTCATCGGCGCCATGGAGGGGCGAAGAGGAAGCCACGGAAGAGTTCCAAGACGCGAAGCTCAAAGTCACAAAGCAGCAGCCTGGAGCCGAGTCAGTGATGCACGTACCTCGCAAGAAGAAAGACAAGTCCAAACGCCACGACCATGACGATTACGATGATGATTCCCTCGTCGAGATTGACCCCCAGCTTCGCTACAGCTTTCAACGTAACTACCAGGTCTCTATTTTCTTGATTTTCATTTTTGTTTCTTGGTTTTTTTTTTTTTTTTTTTTTGCTTACCCAGTTGAGAGAATTCTTGATTTCTTGCTTTAAATTGTGTTTCTTTGGTTACCCAATTCTTAGTTTCTTGATTACTTGCTTTAAATTTTGTTTCTTTGGTTACCCAGTTGAGAAAATTCTGGATTACTTGGTTTAATTTGTGTATCTTTGGTTACCCAATTCTTAGTTTCCTGATTTCTTGCTATTGGTTGTTTAAAGTTCATGTCTTTGTCATTAGTAGTGTACCCTTTTGCAGTGTTGCGGATTCCTGGTTGTTCTCAATTGTGTTTAAATAGATTTGAGTTATGTGTTATATGAGAGATTGTTAATTTGTTTAAGGATAAATTGGGAATGTGAGCTCCTACCAGTTGGCCAATGTATTGCAACTCTATGATATCTCTGGGTTAAACTACTCAAAACCTCAGTATTACTATAATAAACCAAATTAGAAATACAACTGGGGATAACCCATTGTAGTAGTGGTTGATAACTTCTACCCAGCAGAGAAAACTGAAAGCAGAAGGAAAGAAAGAAGAAATTTTATTCTTGTCGCGGATGAGAACTTTTATCCAATATAGAGTTTCAAGTTGATAGACCATGGCAGGTCATTTTGTTTCAAACAGTTAGAATAATGGTTAAATGATTATGCTCACTATTTTCCAACAGTTTAAGCTTTTGGGACATCTGATAGTTTAGTATCAAAGTAGGTGGTCTTGAGTTCGAACTCAATCTTTGCTCTACCCTCTCATTTAAAAAAAAGTAAAAAATCAAATCTATTGGGCTCTACTTTATAAAGGGGAGTATAGACCCACATGCAAGAGAAAGTGTTGTAATAATGGTTAAATGATTAAATCTACTATTTCTTAATAGTTTGAGCTATTTTATAAGTGGTAAGACAACTAACATGAGGTTGAAGCCTCTTATTATTGAGGCTTCATATAGTTGATACTTAATATGGTTGAAGCCTCAGTTTTATGAAGTGAGGTTACATATTTGTGCTTTCTATGACGTAGATCACTGAAATTGATTGAGGGTTTTTTTTTTTTTTTTGTGTGTGTGTGTCAATATTCACATTGTTATTATGGGCAAGGGCATGTCTGTAGGATGTATATCAATTAATTGATATAGTCTTTATTGTCATGTTCTGTTTTTCTGTTGATTGACACTTTTATAGCCTATCCATCACTCACTGCTTGGAATTATACAGTTTACATCTATGTTTGTTTGGCTCTCAATAATATTTTTACTCCTCGTTTCTTCTTCTATTTGCTTACTTTGTATAATTTTGCATCTAAATCCGTTCGTAATTGAGTTTGTGATATGATACTTCTTTTGAGTTTTATGTATGCAGTTTCTTCAACGAGTATTCAGCATTGACACCATTGTGAAACCTCTTCCACTTGCCATGGCCTACAATGTTTCCCGCAACTTGAACTTCTTCACGCGCATTTTCACGCAGTTCTTTGGTGAGTTTTGATTTCTTTGTGCCATTTATGGGCAACAAAGAAGATGGGATATATTACAAATTCTATTGAACAAGATAATGATGTCACTCTTAATTACTTTTGAGGGTTCTTTTTCCTAGTCTTCCTTTTATAACTTCACTGGAAGTTACAATGGGCTTGACTCCTACATCTTTTAGAAGGACTAAGAACTATATAAATTCAGGGAATACAACTGGTTTGGAGAGATTTTCAATGTCCAATCATGTATTTTACATTGCAAAACTTTTAAACTTAGAATTGGTAGACATTTCACTTGATTCTATATTTTGGTTTGATCTTTTCAAACAATAGCTAACCTGGTCTCATGCTTATTATAAAAAAAGAAGAAGAAGAAGAAGCTAATCTTGGTCTCATGATTGCACCCAAGTTCTTTGATAGTTAAAAAAAAAAAAAAAAAAATTGTGTCATGTGATCAAACCTTTGGCTTGTTTCCCTTCCATTAATGCATTGATGATTGTTACAGAATAGCTGATTTTTGATGTGTAATGTAGTTTATGTGATTTATTGTATTGCAGATCCAGAAGGCATAGCAAATGCCCAAAAATCATTAGGGATAGGACAGGAAGAGAAAGCTCGCCGCGTTCGTTGAAAAAGAGAGAAAATAAAAAAGGGAAAATGAAGGAGGGCTGGGGGGGAGGGGGGTGTGGGGGGGTTGGATTTAAAAGGCAGTTGAAGACCTATTGCTGATTTTAGATGTAACTGTTTAAAATTTTTTTTTCATATCTGAAGATTTCTTTTTTGGAGAATCTATAATATCTGAAGATTGAAAATATAATCTAAAAATTCAGTGGAAACCCTTTCATAAAAAATTTTGACTTTGCAAATGGACTTGCATAATGAGCTATATGAGAGTTTCAATGATGATATTTATTGAACAAAAAAACAAGTACTAATGAGATTTCTCATTAGTAAATGGTACTAATTTAATTTGTTTTGCCTAACCTTGGATGAAATCAAATGCTCATGTTTTGCAGCATAGCAGAAATTAACTTCTTTTTTTTTTTTTTTTTGGCTTCAAAAATTAGATGATTCTGCTCTAGATCCTTTTAAATTGGAAATCAATTAGGCAAATTTCAACCTTCCATTAAAAACAAAAAGTATGCTATTCTAAACTTCATTTATCTTCTTATCATTACCCTCTAGCCAATTTGAGCCAAGTCATGTTAAAAATTATTTAATGTTACTTTGGCTGGAGCCAAAATTTTCTGTTAAAAAATTATTTAATGTGACCCAAAAGACACGGATGAAATATTTTGGATTATCGTGGGGGAAAAATAAAAACAATCGAAGTATATAACAACCTTTACATAAGGAAGAGAAATTTCAATTTCTGTATTTGATAGAAGTTTAACAGAACAAATCCATTTGAAGGGCACAAAAAAAAAGCATGTTAATCGGTCAGAGCCATTAGATAGTTAATTCAATTGCTCTTATTTGAATCTAAAAGGAGAGTTGAATATGATTTTCACGTTAAGTACATGAATCTCTTATATGATGTCTTACAATGTTAATGATTGCATGTAGTTGCATGCCATAGCTTAAATTAGTCCAGAAAAGGTGTTAATTTAACTTATTTCTTTTCGTCTTCTTTTTTCTTTTTGGGTATGGTTTATTAATACAATAATGTCTGAAGCGTTGGCTGGTAGTAGAGTCCAAAAATGTTCAAAAGAATTTGTAGCAACTCTCTTATGCACAAAACATACAACCACTAGCGTTCTTCAACTTCCATGCACTTGTGGCCTTCAATCAGCACAGCAAGTTGCCAAGGAAACCTTCTTCTCAAAAATAGGTCCTCCACTCAGAAATTATGGAAACAAGTCTACAAAAACCAAGCTGTATAGCCTGAGTTAATGCTTTCCGAACAGTGGCATCTAGCTGCTTGCCATTTGATTGCATATGGAAGAACTGCAACAGCCTGCCGACACTTGATTTGGCTACAAAGCCAAAACCATCCCGTTCACACTATCTCTGCTAGTGTCCCTAAATTGACAGCAACTCCTACAACCCTCCACAACTTGAAACACCTGCCTTAATACTTTCTTGCAGTTACTCTGATCTGCTTGTTGTGCATTAAAGACTTGTACAGACCTGCAAAACAAAGCATTAGCACTACTTTAGAAGCAATTTTGCACCCTTAAACATCAATCTAGAGAACATAATATATTCCTGTTTTTGAAAATTTGGATCATCCATCCACTGAGGCAACCACCGCTTCAAAGAGCAGGGAGAAATGAACTTAGTTCTAAGGCTCAAATCTATCCAAACAATACAGCCCAAGCAAGATTGCATTTCAAGAATAAATGAACCAAGTTTTCCTCTTCCTCACACAATTACTATCACACACTATGTTTCATTTCACTATTCTGTTTTAATCAGTAAGTCCTCATGCCAAACTTCCACATAACAATTATTAACTTCAAAGGAAGCTTCAATTCCCACAGACGTCTCCATCTAAGAGCTATGACCCTCCAATGAGAATCCATTACCTGAATTCCCCCCTACTTTCAACAGTAGCTTAATTTTGATATCACCATGTGTTACATTGAGGCGATATTTGTTTATTAGTAGCTCCTAACCTTGAGATAGGGGTGGCTAAAATTTGAGCAGCCACTTCACTACTTCAGGAGAGTATAGCTCCCTAACCAGGTCCTGTGTTCCAAGTCAAAGTGTAAATTTTTTTGTTGGCCATTGACCCATTTTTCAAAAAGATTAACTAATGGGGCAAAACTATTTTCAAACATGTGAGAGAGTGAGACACATGCATCAGTAGATTCTAATGAATCAAAATCTTTTGCTGTTGGTGGTGGTAATGGGATGAATATGCTTTATCATGCTTTTATGAAAACTTTTTTTTTTTTGCTTTCATTTTCTGGGATTAGTACTGTAGTGGAAATTTGATGACAATTACTCCTACACATTTTGCGTAATTTCCTAGTGTCTAGCTATATAAAGTCCTGCTCGTATTACTTTTTTTGAAAAGCTATAAACTTATTTTTATTCGTATGGCTTTCTTTCTGTCTATCTATTCACAATCAAGGTTCCACCATGATGTATCACGTACAAATGCTTTAGTGGAATTTGGAAACTTTATAACTAATACATCCACTAATTAATTTAGTATTAGCAGTGTAAAGTAGCTGAAGAAAGTGTTCAAGCAGGTCATATTGCTTTAGTTTTCTTTTACATTTATATGAGGTAAAAAGTAAAAATGTCACCAGATAGGATTATACATAATTGCATTGTTTGTCAATTTTTGATCTTTTTGAGTGATGTTGCCATTAATCTTTGCCCTTTTTTACAAAGTTCAGACCTTTCACTATGACAAAATGTATGATGAAGATGCTAAGAGAAACTGTGAGCTAATTTTTTATCAGCTTTAAATGCAAGCCTGCAAGGCAATGCTTCCTCCTTTGCTAGATTCGTTTATAATCTAGTAATTTTCTACTTTGCTATAGATAACTCTTGAGTTGCAACTTGCAACTATACGAACACAAGATCCTTAGTTCAATCCTGTCTCCACTCTTTGATAAATTACTAATTAAGTAATTATTATGTTTTTAGGTGAATATGTAATTTACCATGGTATAAGAGCATGAGATCCTTAATTCAATCCTGTCTCCACTCTATCTTTAATTTAAAATGTTAAAAACCCCACAAGTTGGGCCCTACTTTTTAGGAAGAGGTTTAGGTCCGCATGTGAGGAGAAGTGTTATAATTATGGTTAAATGATTAAATTCGCAATTTCCTAATAGCTTAAACTTTTGGGAGAATTAGTAATTTATCAATGTTATCCAAATTTGGCTAGCCTTGTTGATTGACGTTCCAAGCCAACTCTTAGGCTCATGAGCCTTGTGATTACCTGTTGGTATAAAATTTGGGGGGTAGAAAATACCATTTGAGCTACCCAGCTCATTGGCAATTTTGACTATCTATTAACATGTGGAGAATATCAACTAAACATGAACAGTTTTTGCTGAAAGTAACTCTGAAGTCCCACTATTGAAACAAATTGGCTATATATCATCCAGACTGCTAAAGTTAACTCTCTAGTAATAGAGTTACAAGCCCAAAAAATGTTCATAAAAGAGTTAGAAGCAAGAGTAACCTGGGCTTTAGCCTCATTAGTGACTCCCATGCACAGCCAATGTACACCACTGGCGTTCTCCAACTCCCTTGCACTTGTGTTCTTCAGTTAGCGCAGCAAGTTGCCAAGGAACCCTCTTCTTTTCCAAACACAGGTCCTCCAATCTTCCACTAACCAAAACAAGCCTGGAAAAAATGTTTCTCAAACAGTAAGCTTCCACTCGTTTGCATACGGCATTACTGGAACAGCCAAAAAATTATCTGCCAGCACATGATTTAGCTACATAGGCAAAACAAACCCATTTGCACCTGCTCTGCCAGTGCCCTTCAACTGTCAGCAACACTTGCCATCCTTCCACGACTGGACACACTTGCCCTGGTACACTCTAGTAGTTACTCTAATCAACATGTTGCGCATCATAGGCTTGTGCATACCTACAAAACAAAACTTTACTGAGCATTAGCACATCATAAGTACACTGTTTTGCACCCTCGTCCCTCAAACATCATTGTGTTGAGGTTATACAGCCCAAGTAAGACTGTGCTTTAGGAATAAATGATCCAAGTTCTCTTCCTCATTGCATAAGACACATGGTTTCACTCACTATGTTGTGTTGTATGAGGCCATAGCAGCTTATCAGTAACTCAACAGCTTGAGATAGGGATAGCTAAAATTTGAGCAGCCACTTCTGGAGAGTACAGCTCTCTAATCAGGTCCTGTTTTCAAGCCAAAGTGTAAAGATAAGTTTAAATACCTATTAATAGTAGTAGCTTACTTTGACTTAATTGAGAGATTACTAAAGTATGGGTTTTATAACCTAGCAAAATAATATTTTTTGTATTATTGAAAAGGATTGACACACACATACATGACTAAACTTAAATTCTGGACAAAACACATCAAAATAAAACTGTAGGATCTTTCCATTACAAAATACAATACATCAGGCTAAAAAGACAACCAAGCAGAAAAATATGAAAACTTATATTCTGGATGTAACGCATCAAAACAACGATAACAATTAGAGCAGGGCTTATCAATCAAAGCAGGATACCTTCTCTATTTTTCAACCTTTTCTGCACAGTTGCTTGCCTGATTGAATATGCACCAGAGAATTAGGTTAGTAATTTATGGCTAAGTTTGTTGTATGCTCAGGTTTAATTTCTGTTATCCTTTGAGTCTAATTCTAGTTGAGTCACTTTGATAGGGTAGCCAAGCGAAGTTACCTATGGAGATAAGTCTTTTGATTTGTTTTATCCTGTGAAATGAGCATGAACAGTTTTTCCCTGCTCGTGATCTGATAAGGGTAAGTACAAATTTCAGTCAATAATTTCATTTAGAGTTAAAGGTATAAAAGTTAGAAAACTTCAAGAACATCAAGAGGAAATAGCACAAAATTTATTTGGTAAAAGCTTAAACAATTAAAGAGCAGTACTACGTATAAAAAGAGTTTTAAACTATTACTATTAAAAAGTAACGGGGCATTTACATGTGGTAGTACCTGTCTACTAAATTATATATATAAGAAAGCACGATAGAAAAAAGATATGTCACAGGGCACCTATTAAACTCCTAAATCTCTGAAGTAAAAGAGGAAGGAGAAGAAAGAATGAACGAAAGAAATATCTAAATAAGAAATCAAAGGAAGAAAGATATGACACTTTAAAAATGAAATTCAAATATTATAAAGGTCTCACCAATTCTTCTTCACAAGCATTACATGGGAAGATGAAGTCTTTGATGATTTCCTAACATTGAATAAAGGCATCAGCTGGCTAAGGTCATTTAGTAATAGATCCAAACGCGCTTCTCTTATGGTAAATCACAGATCTGACAAGACAGGTCTAACAATTGAGTAATATGCAGTCATTCACAACATTTTTTTGGTGACACATAAAATTGGACTAAATGCTTTTAACTTTGAAGACTGTCTCCCATGAGAGCTTCTCAATTAGTTGGTGATGGCAAATCTATTAACATAAACGTACAAGCTTAGGTTCCCGATGCTGATAGTTTAAGCAGTTCACCAAGAATATTACTGCTGCTGATGCAGACCTTTCTCTGTTGATCAATGAACTGATCAATTGTCAACAACATGACAATATTTGGATATATCAAGAACATGGTAATGACTTGGTCATTGAAGAAATTTTGCATATCAAAATTAAATCCCCATTAAGGTAAGTTATGATCAAGCTCCTCATGGTTGAAAATTTTGAACCATCACTAACCATGATTTGATTCTAAAGATTGTTGCATTATGAGAATTGCAATAACAATGTCCTCAAACATGCTAATACAAGTCATTTTAGTAACTTTATGATTGTTGTTGTACTTTTAAATAATAAAAATTCAGAGAAAAGCAAAAGAAAAAAATAAAAAGAAATGAATAGAAAAATCAGTTATTCTCTTAATCAGAAAAGGAGCATCTGCTTTGGTTTCAAGTTAGTAAACAACCCTAAAAAACCTTCAACAAGGGAGGAAGCTAGACACAACCTCTAGGAAGACTAATTATTCCGATACGATCAATTGTCAATAATGTTGATATTTGGATGTATCAAGAACTTGTTTTAATGATTTGTTCTTTACAGATATTTTAAATATCCTTTTTTTTTTTTTTATGGGATTTAAATATCCAAATTAATTCCTCATAAAAGTTATTATCAAGTTCCTCATTGCTGAAGATTTTAAATTTTATAACTACATTTGATTGTAAAGTTTGTACATTTTAGAATTGGAATCCTGATTGTCTTAAGCTAATAGAAAGTGGAGTGGGGAAAAGTTATATAACTGTTGTCATACTTTAAATTAATAAGAATTTTCGGAGCAAATAAAAAATAAAAGGAACAAGAACTAGAACAGAAAACGCAGCTGTTCTCTTAAACAGAAAAAAGAAAAAAAAAAAAAAAAGAAAAAAAAAAAAGCGTTTTCTTTAATTGAAGGTTAGTACACAACTTTAGAGAACTTTCAACTAGGGAGGAAGCTAGATGCTACCCCTAGCTAGACTAATCATTCAGACTGCAATCTATGCATGACTTCACATGTATAATATGTAATGAGATAAAAAATAATTTTGATTGTAATGTTTTCAGTGGCATGCATATATTGTTTTTGCACCTTGAAAATTTTCAAAACAATGACGAGAAATTAAAAAGCATACAACGGACTGCACTTATCTTTTTGTCTCTTGGCCACGTGACAGATTCACCTCATGAAATAGTCCAATGATCCAACATCAAGGGGGCAACCAGCACAAACAAGTAACACAATCACTAAACCAAGATGACCCTAATCATTGTTTATTTCATAAGACTCTGTTTTTTATATGCGTATCAGATTAGCTAGGAGTATTGCTTTGTGTTTTTTGATTAAACAAACCAGAAGGGAGTTTGAATAAGTGCTAATAATTAACTAAGGTACAGCTAGCAAGAAACTTTTTTGAAGTTAAAATTAACCCAAAAGAGTACAAGTACATGCCAAAGGAAAGGGAAAGCGATGATGCATCAACCAACAAAACTCAAATTAAGAAGGATGGTGACTTACGGGCAATAGAGAGAAAAGCATTGATCAACCTTCTGGGTCACTTCACAAAATTCCTTCCAATGAAAAAATCTCAGGTCACTAATCACTCACTTGACTCCTCACAAGCAGCTATGGACATGCATATTCTCTATTTTTAAAAAAGAAATTGGATCCCCGCTATTTCCATCCCCTACCCTTGCAGCTCTCCTCCAACAGGATTGGTTGCAGTTGAACCCTCTCTAAAGGTCTGGATTTGCTTTTCTTGCTGCTGTTGAGGCTTTTCTTTGTTTTTTGAACTGTTAGTTACCCTGCACATTGAAATCAAACAAACTTTTAAAAAACATGGCCACATTAGTGGCAGAGAAAGGCTCTTTCTTCACGGTTGCCTTGTTCCTATAAGTCCAAATATACCATAAGATAGAGACAAAAGACAACGAGAAGTACTTTAAGTACTATAAATTGCCCTGATTTCTCTTCATCCATGCCTGAATCAAGTAAGGCTGAATGAAATTAGTTCTAATGGAAAGATCAAACCAAACCAGATTTCTCTAGATGACAAGGGAAAAAAATAAGGTCTAAGGTTTCTGCATCTTTGACACACAGGAAAAAAGTCCTCACAAGAAGAAAATTCAATAAAATCCTCCAAAGAATGATAATAATTTTAGAAGGTGATTGTAACCTACAAAATGGCTCCAATGCTCAAGGTCTTCACTTATGGTTGTGCTAGTGAGATCAAAAAAGGACCTGCCAGCATGGTTTCTACGATTTCTGCTAAGCAACAGCCAGTATCCTTTTCAACCAAATTAAGCACCAGATTTAAAATGAGACCTTATGAGCTTGTCAGCAACACAAACATGAATTTGTAAAATTCTCTCAGAATCATTTTGGCTATAGAGTTTTCAAACGTATCCAGAATTCCACCCGGGCTAAAAGTATCTTTGACTAGCACATTCGCCACGACATTTACAGAAACTAAACAGTTTCATAGGACACCTCTTTATTGACATGCAAAAAAATTGGAACCATATTTATATACTAGGATGTCTATAAAGGTATATTATCAATTTACTATGAGATGTAATAAATCAGGCTAAAATGGCAAAACAATGACGAAAATGTGACAAAACTTAAATTGTAGGTGTAATGCATCAAAACGACAATAACAAGTAAAGTGGGGTTTACAAATCTAAGCATACTACCTTCTCCCATTTTCAATCTTGTTGAATACTTGCTTGCCTGCTTGGGTCTAATTACTATAAAGATGAACATGTGAGATGGGCATGGGTGGTTGAACTTGGTCATGATCCGAAACAACCTGGAAAATTTCAAGAATATCAAGAGCCAAAGAACAATAATCATATGTCAAACACTCTCATAATTAAAAAGCAATTATAAAATGAGTTTTAAAGTATTAATATCACAGATAAATGAGGTAATTATATTACAGATGGAGGCAATACATGTGATAGGCTATAGCAGCCTTTCCATTCAAACTTGACATTATACATATTCTGTTAAGCTCCTAAATGTCTGGGGAGGAAAAAATAGAATAGGGAAAAAAAAAGTCTAGCTAAGAAAATGCAAAGGAAAAAGATATGTCTATTTAAGATGAGATTTGGCAGCAAAAACTTCCAGTTTTGATGTTTACTCACTTTTAATCACATTAAAAGCATGCTTTTAAAACACCAACAAAAGCATTTTCTTGCCGTTCTTTGTTGTCAAATCGTTAGGAGTCTCATTGACAACTCTAGTCAAACATGTGGTGGGGCAATCCGTTAATAAATGTACACTAAAAGAAAAAGAAAATGCAGAAACCAACAGAACTTGAATTAAGAGGAAAGACAGTGACTTACTGGAGAAAAAAGTTGACTAATAATCAAGGTCACTTTCACTAGATTCCTCCCAATCGCAGCCCTCGTACTCACTTGACTCCTCACAATCAGAGCTTCCTTCTCCACTGGGTCCAGCCATATTGTAATCAGAGCTTTCTTCCACTACCACTGACAAACTGTCGAAATTATGATGGAGAACATCCATGTCAAGATCTTCTATGTCTTTCTTGTATATCATATGGAACCCCCATTTTTTTATCTTCACTCTTGAATAATTGGGTTCAATTTTAATTCTAATCTGACTGAATCCATTCACGTCACCTTCCCACAATAATTTATTTGATTCCTCGTCGAAGAATTGAGGAGTCACATAGACTAGCCGAAGGTGATCTGATGAAACCTTACCAAATGTGCCAATTTCAAAAGAAATTCTTTTTCCATTGGCTGTCAACGAATATTCAAGCTTGGGGCACACAACGCAAATAGCAATTCCCACGTTCTTACACAAATGAGAAGGTAGTTTTATTTTCACTTCTTTCCCCATGTTTTGGTGGCTAAACCACTCAGGAATTTCACTTCCAGGAATAACAATGTTATATGACTCTTTTAGGACTGAAAGAGGGAGAGAGGGAGAGAGCTTGAAGGACTTTTTTATCCCTGAGATAAACCAGTCTGTGCAGCTTTGATTGTTAGCCAATTTAAGGCAATTTTCAAGATTGAGAGATGGTTCCAATGAATCGCTTGGTTTTAATGGATCTGGTAACATTTCCAGTGAGATACAACCTTCTGCCTCAACCAAATCAATTTTCAATGGAAGCTTTGGCAATGATTGAAGACTTGTGCAATTATCCAACCTCATCCATCTCAATTTCGAAAGTTGAATGATGCTTTCCGGAAGGCAAACAAAATCATTTCCACTCAGATTCAACCGTTCTAAAGAGACTAAGAAACCAATATCATTGGAGATTGCCTTGAGATTGCAGTTATTCAAACACAATAAGGTCAAAGAAGACGCACCTGATAGAGAAGAGAATAGCAAGTCGATGGGATGAGGACTTGTTGGCATTGAATAAAACGGGAGGAGCTCATACCTCGATTTATTAGATGATAGCCCCTTACATCCATTGACAAATAGACATTTAAGATTTTTTAAGAGACCAATGGAAGAAGGGACCTTTCTTAGACTTTCGGCATTCCACAAATCCAACTCCTCTAGACTTTTGGCATTCCCTAGGTTCTCTGGCAGTCTATCCAGTTTTGAGCAAAACTTGAGACTGACATTTCTAAGCAACTTTAAATTAAAAATGGTATCAGGTAAATGCACAAGATTTTTGCAATTACTTAAATCCAACCAAAAAAGGTCAGCCAAATGCTCAATCGACGTGGGTAGTGTTGTAATTGCAGTATAACCTAAATAAAGGATGCGTACACGTTTCATGTTTCTCCCGAAGCCTGGAATTTCTGTTAATTTTGAGCACCCAGTAAGATTAAGTTCCGTAAGACACTCTATTTCAAACTTGCTTGGAAGACTTGTGAGGTTCTTGCACCCTTTTAAATCAAGAATAGTAAGCTTTTTATGAATTCCAATTGATGGGTGAATCCTACGTAAATTTATACAATTTTCAAGAACCAAACTCTTAAGATTTGGGACGTTATTGATGTCTGGGCCTTCAGTAAGTTTTAGAGCAATGAATTTCAAATTCTCAAAACACTGTTAAAAGCCAAAAAAGAAAAAGAAAAGAAAAAAGTAAAACAATTAGCTTCAACAAACAAACTTACTATTAAAAAAAAAAGTAGTATAAGGGTACCTAAATTACCTTTGATAGGAAACTTGATGTCGACGATTTTGAAGGGTACTCTCTCCAATCAAGAACTCTTAAGCTCCTAGGAAGATGTTTGAGACCATGCATAAGTTGAACACCACAAATTTTAAGCAATTTTAGATTTTGCATCTTTGAAAAGGCCTCAGGATTCCATTTTACATTTTTTGGTTCATGCAACTCTAGCACTATGCCTTGAATTTCCTTTGTTCCCTAATAATAAAAATAAGAGGGATTAGTATAAAACGTATAATTACTAGACTAATATAATTTAAACTCCATTATTATTTATAAAAAAAATTATGTTGAATAATATAATAAGATATATGCTTAGTTTCTTTCAATAACCCCTTACCGTATTTTCTGTCAGCACATTGTCGATATCTTTAAATGACCACAATCTACTACGCCGCCCGGGATCTTCAGGGCCCTGTTGATAAACTATATCTCGGCCCATTTCTTGTAGTAAATTATGCATCCCCAATCGATTTTCATGCAATTTAATGAGAGACTTATCAATAAGAACCCTTAATCCAATTATAGCATGAAGCCCAAGATAGTCCAGTATTTTGATGAGATCACATTGATCCTTGTGATTAAAAAAGCATGCAATATTTAAGAAAATATCCTTCTCTGTTGGTCGTAGTCCATCAAAACTTATTTGAAGCACATTGAGAATTCCTCTATCACAAAATTCGGTGAGCCTATTCAATTCACTTTCCCATTCATCAATGTTTTTTTTGTACAAGAAAGAACCCAAAACTTCAAGGGCCAAAGGAAGCCCCTTAGAATAATCTACAAAAGCTTGAGATAGCTTTTCATAATCTTCAGCTGGATGGTCCTTTTTAAAAGCTTTCAAACTAAAAAGTTTAAGAGCTTCATCATGATTCAATACTTCAGCCTCATATATTTCATTTACTTCATGATTCACCAACAAATGCCTATCTCTTGTTGTTATCATAATTCTACTACCTGAACCAAACCAACAATGCTCCCCAGCTAACTTCTTCAATTGGTCTAATTCATTTACGTCATCAAGAACAAGAAGAATCTTTTTGTTATGTAACCTATTCTTGATCATTTGAACTCCATCATCGACACCTTGTAGATTCAAATTTTTGAGCATCAAAAGTTTTTTCAAAAGTCTTTTTTGTAACTTGCATAAACCACATTTTTTAGATTCTTCCCTAACATTATCAATGAAACAGCAAGCTTCAAATTTATTGGAAACCATTCTATAAACAACTCTTGCAAGAGTCGTCTTACCCATTCCTCCTGTCCCCCAAATTCCTATAATGCGAACATCACTTGACTCCATAGCTAAGTGTGACTTCAATTTCTCAACTCGGGATTCCATTCCTATTAGTTCTGAGAAGGTATGTGCTGAGAAGGTATTATCCAATTTATTTAATATCACTTCCACAATGTCTTGGATACATTCTGCCTCAGACCTACAAAGAAGAGAGAACAATAACTGTGAATCTGAATCTATGGCATTAAGTTTAGTAGGTTAAAACTGAAATTGGGACAAATAAATGTAATTGGTAAATTACATATTTTTTTATTTTTTTTTACCAATTATGTAATTTACCATTTTTTATTATGTAATCCTAAAATCCCTTTCTCTCTCTCTCTCTCTCTCTCTCTCTCTCTCTCTTATATTATATCTCTTTCTCTTCTCCGGTTCTCCCTCATCTTCACTCTCATGCAAAATTATCTAATGACTATCCAAATTACCATGAGATCCAATTCAACATCGATGGAAAATAAAGAAGCGAAGGAAACGCAACCTATCTTCTAGCAGCCTCTAAGCTCTTAAAATTTTTTGATTAGTTGTTAGAATCCAAGTATCAGTATTCTGATTTCTGAGTCTGAACAGGCCCAATTTGAGAGAGAGAGAGAGAGAGAAATGACCAAGCCATTTTTGGATTGACAATCTCTCTGGGATTATCAGACCTACAATCCGAGCACTAATAAAAAACATGACAACCCACCAAACTGCTACAGATCGTATTTGAAGACTCACAATACATTTGATTAGACCTTTTTTTTTGGTGCTGCATTAAAGTATATATGTCATTAAACTTTGTTTTTATTTTCTTCCTCCCAGTTAGACAGAGAGTAGAGGCAGCCCAAGGACTCTCCGGTAAGCCACAAACTAATCATTAGACAGATGTTAACAACCCTAAAATAAATTTAAGTCAACAAGCTAGATTTGCAATGAACATGTAAAAGTCTTGCAACAAATCCAACTAAGAAACCAAATCACTTATCTATTTCGTATGAACCAATTGTTTTTCCTAGATTTAGATTTTAACCATCGTTGCTTTGCAAATCTAGGAAAATCATGACTTTTTTCTTTTTCTTTTCTAGTTGAGTTAGCCCTTAGGGAGATTTAATCTTACTAGAGAGAGGATAAGCGATTTTAGGATTTTCTCAAACATGAACTCGCGTAGGAAAAGAAAATTTGAGTTTATTTTTTATTTTATTTTTATCTACGTGCGGTACTGTTGCTAATTGGTGTAACAGGAAAAATAATTTTTTATTATCCTGTTTAACACATCAGTTTTTTTCATCCAAGAGATAATGACATGGACTAAATTGACACAATATTAAAAATGTTAAGGACCAAATTAACACAATTAAAATATTAGAGATCAAATTGAAATATGGTGTAGATAATAGGGACCAACTATGTAATTTACCCTTAAAAAAAATCAATGAGTTGTTATCATCTTTTGTAACTCATAACTCCTCATTTTCTTTAGTATTGTAACTTATGCCTACTCATCTTCTCAAAAAACTAAAAATTGAAAACCTCAAATTTTATTAATAGACGATAATTGCACAACATATTAGCATATAATACAATGAACTCCAATTGTAACAAAATAATCCTGACAAAAAAGGTATGGCTTTATTAACTTTTCATTTTTTTTAAAGTTATTTTTATCTTTTCCTTTCTATATTTTATCAAATTTCTTTTCCTTTTTGAGGTTATTTCCTATTTTCTTTGATAAATAATATAGATAGAAAATAGTTTATTTTAACATTGTTGTTGATGTTCTTCACTTCTTCATAGATGGAAAGTCACTGAGAAATTCAACAAAATTTTGAAGCCAAGAGAGAGAGAGACATGGAATCCATGAGTTTCCCTTCTCTTGATGTTGATGGAGTTCTATTTTGAAACTTCCATTTTAATTAATGATAAAAGAAGAGGTAGAAAGCTTTCCACACCATTTATCTTAATGCTGATGAAGTTCTATAATTGTTGATGTTCTCCATAGATAAGGTTATAATTGATATATATATATATTTTTTTTGTTATATGGCAAATCTAATACCATTTCTATTATTAATTATTGGTGTTTAGACTTTTTTTTTTTTACATTGTTTTGTTGAAATAATTTACTTATTATATTTAAACATATTCATTATAGTTTATTTGAGCATTTGCCCCATATATATATATAAACAAAACATTCTAATCAGAGTCAAACTTAAATTAATAGAAAACCACATAAACCACATAAAATAACAATAAAAAGCCTAAGTATATAATAATAACAACATCTCTTCTCAAATAAATACTTTTTTTTTTTAATAACATGTTTGCTTATAATATATATATATATATATATATTATAATAAGTTGAAAAAAAAAAATCGTGCGAGCCAATAACTAGTATGTGAATATTTATATATATATATATATAATTAGAGACCTCATGTGGGAATGCATGAGATTCTGCCAAATGACGCATTTTATGACATTGTTTTCATTTGAGCTTTCACCTCATTCAAGTTTAGCATCCATGTCAAACTATTAAGTAATGACATATTCTTTTTTTTTTTTTTTTCATCATTTCAATTTAAAATAACAACAAAATTGTCAAAATATTAATCTAATAATGAGTTATGGAGTGACATGGCATTCAAAAAGGTTACACTAGATGTAACTCTATATGATGTTAACATCACCCTTAACTTTTCATTAAAAGAGTAATTTGAAAAATTAACATTTGGATTATATTTCACAAAAAAAAATTGGATTATATTATTTCTTTCTATCTATTTTGTCAAAAAAAAAAAAAAAATATTTAGTTCTACCCTCCATATTTGCTAAATATTAAGATGATCGAAAATCAGTAACTATCTTATCATAAATTGTAAAAATTTCAAGTTTTTTATTTATTTAAATTTTTATTAACTTAAAAATTATATTGTGGATCAAATAGCAACAAATAACATTTGAGTAACACGAAATTGACGTGTACATTAAGAGCAACAAATACACGTAATGTAATGGTCTGATTTTCAAATTTTTATCCAATAATAATTTATAGAGGTAAATCATAAAAAAAAAAAAAAAATTATAGAGGTATGAAATCGTCAAAGAGTTATAACATGTGTATCGTGATCCCCTCTGTAGTGGATGCACTCTTCTTGGAGTCCAAATTTTCTGTCCCACTTTTCTTGCTTCACTCTATACTCCACCAATAAAAACTTGCCACGTGTTCACCTAATTAATTAAATACTATCATTATTGACTTATTAATGCTACCGTTATTAATTAATAGTAGTATTTAATTAATTAGGTGAACACGTGGCAAATTTTTATTAGAGTATAGAGTGGAGCAGGAAAAGTGGGACAGAAGATTTGGACTCCTCTTCTTGCACCAAGTGGCTAGCATTTATTAAAGAATTCTACAAATTACATAACCTCCCTAAATTAAACTCTAAAATTTTAAAATTTGTAACTAAAACCATTAACTTTTTTTTTTTAATTATTTCAATTTGTGCCACTAATAAGTTACAATTAACTAAAAGTATCAGAAATTGACATAAGTTATGACTCATGCGTGCCTAAAAAAAAAATCATTCCATGTGAAATTGTAAGATATTTGGAACAATATATGAGAGTTTTAGAATTATATAATAATTAGTCATTTAGTTCTTGTCACCAAAACATTCACATTAAAATTATATAAGCTTATGTCAAAATCATATCATATCATATGCTAAGATAATTAAAATTAGATTTAATACAACATTCCTTGAGATTTATTGCGATGACACTCCTCCCAAACATTTATATAAATAACACTCATTCCTCTTGATGTTTCTAAAAATCCAACATATAAGCCCTACTTTACGGGTCTAAATGGAAGATGGCGGTCATTTTCTTTTTCCAGTGACCCTCCCTGTTGGGACAATACACAGGACATCACATCTTAAATGTCTTATTTGTGATGTTGAGTTTATTCTTTGCTATTCATATAATATGAGCAATTTATGCATAGCTATTTTTTTATGTTAAGATCTATATATAGGACTTTATTATTTGTTGTATTATTGTAGAAATTTGATTTATGTTATACTTGCTTTATTGAACTCATTTCATGGTTAGATCCTAAAGAAATTTTATTTCTTCATGAATATATCTTGAATTAGGATCTTTCAACTTAACTTTATTCCAGTGTAGAGCAGCCCTATTTTTTTTTTTTTTAAACTTGAATTAGTCTAATTAAATTACTTTTCACTAGTCATTGGAATTTTTTATTGTTATCTTTCAAAGAGTATATATAAGCTTTGGGGATGGCAAGATGAGTCATTTATCAATTTCATGATGCTGAAATTTAATTATATTGGAAAGATGCATAAGCTGGAAGCCTAAAATCATGAAAATAGAAGTTCTTTTCAAGAAAAAGGATGGAAGTGTGGTAATGAGTTCGGCCAAGTTTAGAATAATGTATTGTCCAAAATGCATTTTGCAGCTTATGTTGATGTCAGTTGATCATCATTGGATGATATTGAATAAACAAAATGTCATACTGAATCAAACGATGGTAGAACCATGATAAAAGGCTCATATTTAATTTGTGTTGTGAATTAGATAGAAAAGAAATTTCAGACACAATCATATAATTAATTTTATTCTTTTTTTGAGAAATTAATTTTATTCTTTTAAGACTCTTTTGTAGTAATTTTACAACGGTAGTTTTTGTTTGTTGCTTTATCTTAAATTTTAGATTGCTTATATAATCCTCTTCGATTTTCTAGATTTTAACTATCCTTAATTCCTTCATTAATTTAAATGTAATTAAGAATAATTTGATTTTAAAAGATAACCCTCTCTTTATCACTAAATTAAAATACAATAAAGATTTACCCTTTACAAAAGCCACACAATGTTTGTAAATTTAAAAAATTCTCTCGTTACCAATAAATCCAATTGTGTGCATGTATACATCCAAATTTATGGATTATCATAAAAACAACTAAGTTCCAAATGATAATTATCAGGAAGGTGCATCTCACTTATAACACATATGAAAAACATCAAAATTAAAGTTTGGTTATGCTAACAACAACAAACGTAAAAAAGAAGTGTACAATTAAAAACAACCGGACCACACAATCATCAAGAAGTAGTTAATACTTTCAGACCCAAAATCCAAACACCCAAAAACAGATGCAAAAATGAAATGCATGTACCAGCACAAATATGAACATAATAACCCATCTTCTTCATTGAGTTATGGAGTGATTATATACCATGAAGAAAGGACCACGAAAGGAAAAATAAAACATAACACTTTGTTTGAGAGTTCCTTAAGGAATGAAATGAGTAAATTTTAAAGGAATAGAATGTATTAATGTAAGGGGAAGGATTGGAAGGGATTTTTTTTGGAAATTAAAGAATAGAAGAGAAAAGAATCTTGCTTGGAAAGAATGAAAGAAAATTAAGAAATCTTGCTTGGATGTTTTAAAATAAAAGAATGAAAGTAACCTATTTGAAGTAACATAGAGAGAAGAATTATTTTATAATAATATTACTATTAGACCGTTATCTATATATATAATCATGACCTTGTAATTGAAGATTTGCTTTCTCATGATTTTGTATTCGTATTGAATTTTATTGAGTAAATTAAATATTGTCCACCAGTCAATTTTATATGGTTTCTAGAGGTTGTGATTGGGTCCAATGGATGTCCAGTTATTTAATATTATTATTATTTTTTATCTCCTTATGTCATGTGGACAATATAAATAGAATAAAAATATTGACCTGGCCTTTCTCAAAAAAAAAAAAAAAATATTGACCTGGTTTAATATACTCTTCCTAACATAATTAAACTCTATTGTGAAAGCGTCTTATATCTAACTTACCTTTTTCTTTACATAGTTGTTTGTGTAATAATTTCAATAAAACGTAAGCAAGAAGTGATTTCTGATTGTAATGGCAAAACTTGGAATTGTCTACTCTTTTCTTTATTTGACTTTGCTTAGACGGAAACCTGTGTAGTTAAAATAAATAATAAAAGGATTCTCAAAAAAAAAAAATAATAATAATAATAATAATAATAAAAGGAAAAAACCTGCGCATTGTATGGGTTATTTAATGTTATCTTTGCTCAGTGGGGATTATACAACTTTGCTATGAACATAACTTATTCCACAATTTTTTTTACAATTTCTTTTATAGGAACATACTTTCACATGAACTCACAACTAAAGTCACTTTTATTTTACACCACTAAAATCAATAAGAAGTTTTGATTTTAAAAGATAACTATCTCTATCTAAAAAAACACATCACTCTTTTTTTTTTTTTTTTCTCCCACCTTTCAACATATGAGATTGTTCCTCTATCCTGTTTATATATATATATATAAATATATATATATATATATTGTATCTTTTTATTTTGATAAGTTTAAGCTCATCATAGTCTCTCTTCTTTTTCCTTTTCTTTTAAAGTAAACTCATCATATTTTGTACCTCAAATTTTGTCATGTTACCTTTTAACTATTTAATGATAACTTTTTTAGTAATTAAAAGATTAAACCATCATATCATATTTTGTTTTTATATTTGTATAGAGTACATTATATTCTATGTTATAAAAGTTGGTTTTAGAAGGGTATAGATTTATTAATGCCAGCCAGATTCAAGACTTTTCAAAATTAACTAATTTAGGGCATGTTTGGTAACTGTTTTTCCCCTTATTTTTTGTTTCCAAAAACAATTTTCTATTTTTAAAACAAAAAAACTTGTTTGGCAACTCAAAATAGACAGAAAACAAAAACTATTCTCCAAACTCAATTTGTAAAGGAAACTGAAAACATGCAAAATGTTATTTTCAGTTTCTAGTTTTCAAAATTCAATGAAAACAAACATTTGATTTAATGAATCTGTTCCATTTAATGAGTTAAGATTAGAGTTCAAATCCTAGTAACAATATATTTTAGTATTTTCTATTTTTTCTTCAAAAAACTTTTTTTTATTTTTTAATTTCAACTAACCAAACATGTTTTTTATTTAAAAAATACAAGAAAATTGTTTTTCCTTTATATTCCCAAAAATAATTTTTTGAAAATAGAAAACAAAAATTGTTACTAAACATAACCTTTGTCTCTAAATTGGTAAATCCAACTTGGACCCTAATCTGTTACTCATTTTCTCATTTCTCACAATAATTAGGGACCAAGTTAGTAAGTTTTGAAAAATCATGGACCTGACTGGCATTAACTAAAACCATCCAAAGCAGCTAAATGTTATTTAAACATAAATATTTTGAATTAAATTACCTCTTTGGTAAATGCCATCCTGCGGTATTGGCCACTTCTTTCAAAATAGCTCTCCATTTCTGCACCTTCTCTGTGTTCTCCTTGAAACGTTGTTCGTGTTCATCAAAAGCTTGTTTGAAAGATCCTATCTGCTTCCGTACATCAGATGGATCCACATTATAAAAAATAGGTAAAACTATCATCCCCGTCTTGGTTATGCATCCAATGATCTCTTCAAGTTCCTCTAGGCACCAAGTTGAAGATGCATAATTTTTTGAGAGAATGACAATAGCAAACCTTGATTCTTTTATTGCTTTCATGAGTGTAGGTGAAATTGATTTTCCCCTCTCAAGTTTTTCATCATCTATAAAGGTGTTAATGCCCTTTTGATCCAAAGCAGTATATAAATGGCTTGTAAAACCATTGCGGGTGTCCTCACCTCTAAAACTGAGGAATACTTCGTATGTCAATCGATGGGTGGAAGAGGAAGATGATGAGGCTCTTTCGGTGTTCATGGAAGCCATTGAAAATATCCTGATAAATTTTCAATCACAATTTAGATAAAATGTACACTCAATTAAAACTGAAGATTAAATTAAAGGAAAATAAATTAGGAAATAGGAAAAGAAAGAAATAAAAGATATGGATGCAGGAAAGAAAAGTGAGAACTTGCAGATTTGGTGAATTGCAGTGAGTATTATAAAGCTCTAAAATCTCTTGAAACAACGCGAGTGGATATCTGATACTAGAAAAAGTTTATACTAGAAGAAATTGGAGAAAGAGAAACTTCTTGATTCCAGTTGTAATGTCCTATCTTTTATTCTTTTTGACCAACTTAAGTTCTTTTCATATTGCTTTCGTTCTATCTGTTCAGAATTCAAATGCCATTATGATGTGATATGCATAAATGCTGAAGAAGGGGTACAAGCAGTGCATGATTTCTTTCTTTTTCTCATATGCCATTATGATGTGATTAGCCTAGGTGATACGCTCTGTTTGTTTCACAATAATTAGGGACCATCTGTACGCACATTATATCTTGCATTTTGACCAACTATAAGAGCATTATACATTAATTATCAATTTTAGGAAATTTTTTATGAAAAATTAAAAAAGTTGTAATAAAAAAATGAGTTACTTTTTTTATTTTTCTATAAAAAGTTTCCTAAAGTAAAACCCAAGTTCTATCTATATTGCTTTGTTCTATCTCTTTGGATACCAAATGTAATGTGAACAGCATAAATGCTTCACTGGAAACTTGATGACAAATACATGCACTAGGATTGTGTTTGGTAATTCTACTCTGGGAATGTATTCCGTTGAGAGAAAAAATTATTGATTGGTGGTTGAGAACCCTTTCTCTATTATTTTAATTTTCTTTTATCTGCCAAATGTTGCTCTTTAGGTCATTTAAGAAAACAATCTTTTCATAATCAATATATTAAGGCCAAATTGAAAAATAAGGGACTATTGCTTTAAGCGAACTTGCTCTTTAATTTCTATTTAAAATTAATTTCTTGCCTTACATGTGTCTGCGCACGCATGTTCTTTTAGCACACATGTGTTCTTCATTGTTCATATTTCTTTCTAAATTGTGTGAAGTGGTTAGCAAAGTTAAAAAAATATCAACAACCTACTAACTTGTTTATAAAGTGATTGTATCTTATATTTACTCTTCTTGCTCTTGTTTCTACTACATCTATAACATGAACATTCTCAAAAATAAATTTTGTTAGAAGTATATGGCTAAATTATTAAATATATTATTTCTTAATAGTTTAAACTTTTTATTTCTTTGAGTTAAAGTATTGAATAAAAGAGATGGATGTGTGAAAAGTGAAAACTTACAAATATGATAAATGAATTTGCAGTAGTGATTGTAAAGCTCACTATTCTAAGAGATAGTGGGCCTATCACTATCTCTTAGAAAGTAGAAACAACACATAATTCAATTCCTATTATATAATTTATTGTTTAGTAAATGAATTGATCACCATTATTTCTTTTGTTTGCGAGTTTGTGAGAGAGAGAGGAGGGAGGCATTACTAAAACCAATGTCACCACAAAATTCACAACATTCTTACAACTACATTCAATTTGCCAACTACCTTGCACATGGGCCATTAAAAAAAAAAATTAATTAATTAATAGTGATAGGCCCAAGTGAAGGGTAGTAGCGAAATTGGGTATTGTAAATTCTTATGAATTTTGTGGTGATCCAAGCATTGTTGGCCATTCACATCCTCTGTTTTCAGTGAAGTCTACATTTTTTTTTTTGTTTATTTTTTAAACAAAGTGGATGTGGAAGTCTCCCTCTCCTTCCAGGAATCTCAAACTGAAAATTATTTAACTCAGGCTATTATGATTATTACTTTTGCAGAAATTCAATTAATTAATATTAAATCAATACAAAAGCATCCTCTGTGTTTTTAATGATTTCTTTAAGCATCAATCCTCTTGATCCTATATACAGTTAGCTTTTCACAAAATAGTATTAAGAGAAGAACGTTTGTAATTTAACAATCGCAGTTGGTATAAGAGGAGAATTTCAGATACTAACACTACAAAACAAAAGTGAAACACAAAAACCAGGATAATATCTTTGTCATAATCCAAATATAAATTGAATCGCAAACTAAATATCAATTCAAAAAAAAAAAAAAAATCAAAGAATTCACACAAAGCATTGCACAAGAGAAGAAAGAGGACCTTGAGTATGCAGATCACGTTGTCAAGATCGAGGAGACGAATAAGCTTGAACAATTGGTGGTACAAAACTTTCCTTGTGCTCTGTTTGAGAAGAGAAAAAACAGAGAGACAATAATTGAAGAGGAAAACTATTAGTATTAAGTTGGAGAGTTGAGGAAAGTTGTAGGAAGTTTTGTGATTGGAATTGGATTTACTTGATTACTCAAGTACATTCCTGGTAACCAGTATAAAGTTTTGTTTAAACAAATTTTTTACTTCCTTTAGTGGAAACTTTATATTTATTTATGTTTTTTGGGATAAGTAATTTAGTGGAAATTTGATGACAATTACTCCTACACATTATGCCTTTCAAGAAAAGAGAAGAAAGATTAACTTCTTGGTAATGGTGGCCAGCAATAAACTCCTGTTCATATTACTTTGTTACAAACTATAAAATTCTATTAACATTGCTTTCTTTCTATCTATTCATAATTCAGATGCCATCGTGTTGTGAACTTGTGACACGTGAAATCTGTAAACTTTTTTTTTTTTTTTTTTTTTTTTGAGAAATAGAATCCTATAACTAATAATACAGCTATTCCTATTAAGCTTATTATAAACTTTATTTAAATTCATTTCCTTTGGGGTTTTTTTTTTCTACTTTAAATTAATTTTTTTCCTTATATTTATGTGTGCACACACGTTTTCGATGCACACATATGTGTTTTTTATTCATCATTATTTATTTCTAAATTGTGTGAAATAATTAGCAGGATTAAAAAATTATCAAAAACTTATCAATTAGTTATAGAGTGATTGTACCAGTGGCGGAGCCAGGATCTAACGTTAGGGGGGGCAAAAATTACATTTGACAAAAACATTTATACACATGCAAGTGAACATATACATATAGTATTTGAGATCAATTTGCAAAATAACAATTCACTCATGTGTATGCTAAGCCATATTTAAATGCAAGAAAATTCCCAATAAAATAACATATTCATTATATTATATTTATCTATTTAGGAATTTATTTACATGAATAATCCTTTTAAAATTTTAATTATAACTCTACTTATGAATTGAAAGATTTTTAGTTATTAGATAGACATAAAGTTCAACTTATGTAAATTTCTCTTATTTTTGTGAAGCAATATGTTATAGGTCTATTTATTTTAGCTTAACATGCAAACTTATTTTTGAAAAACCATCCTACCCATTACCATTTATTTATACTACAATACAAGAAATGCATTCAAAAAGTTACCAAAGAAAGAGAGTAGAAAAATCAAACAATATGAGGTTATAAGTTAGACACGCATGCATCAAGGTATCTGTTTATTTATTTATTTTTTAATAATAGAATTGAGTTATGTTAATATAGGATGGGCTTATATTTTAAGATGGCAAACGTGGGCTATGCTCCCAATCATCTCATGCAAGCAGCTGATTGTTTGTTTACTGTTTTATAACTTTTCATTAGTAATAGTTCTATCTTTTTACCTCAAATTACCTCAAATGCATTAAGCCAAGTTAAGTAAATATGAACAGTTTTTTTGGGTGGGGCCAGGGGGGGCAAGTGCCCCCTCTCGACCCCCCCTGGCTCCGCCCCTGGATTGTACCTCATATTTACTCTTTTTGTTTCTACTACAACTATAACACAAACATTTTCAATAATAAATATTCCCAAAATTAGACTTCAGAATAAAAATGAATATATTTTCTAAAAGGCTATTTGACTTTCTACATTGAAAGGAAAATTATTTCAAATTTAGTGTAAAATCAATCATAAATTATTTCATGATTTAAAAAGAATATCAAATTCTATTTTGATAATTAAATGAAATATTAGAAAACAAATAGGTTGTATATTTTTTATTAAAATTTTGTTAATATTGATTAGATATTAATTCTATTTTTCATGTATAATTAGACTTTAATTTTATCATATTTTCATTCTTTAAAGTCTAATTTTTTTTTTGGCTTATGTCTTGGCCCCCCTAAACCAGATTTCTGGTTTCCTCCCTAGTATTAAACAAAAAACTCTTTCTTTCTTTTTTTTATTTTTTTATATTATTATTATTTTTTTAAATTTGACGATCACTACAAGAGGAGAAATTCATATATAAAACAATAGGAAAACCCAATAAACAAATTTTATGTTCCTCCCCTTTTCCCTCTGCTTTCTCATCATTATTCAAATTAAATATAAATTTAATAAAAAAAAAAAAAAAAACAACAGAGAATTCTGAAAATCACACAAAGAAAGCATTGTATAAGAGAAGAGAGAGGACCTTGAGGGTGCGGATCAGTTTGTCAAGGTCGAGTAGATGAAGATGCTCAAACGATTGGTCGCAAAAAGAACTTTGTGTGTGCTCAGTTTGAGAAAAGAGAGAATATAATAGAGATCACAGAGACTGTATGTTATGGAGAAGTTGTTGGCAGTAATGGACTAATAATGGTGACTAACTTTATAAAAAGTGTGAGGTTCTGTTCATGGTAGAGAGTTTAGGAAAGTTCCAGGAAATTTCCGGATTGATTCTTATAGTCCACTCGTAAAAATATCAAAATCATAACTTTATTACGCGAAATTTTAACAAATCAAACTGTTGAACAACCAGACTCTTTACAATGTTTTTCTCAAAAAAAAAAAAAAAAAAGAAAAGAAAAAGAAAAGACTCTTTTCAATGTTTTCATAATGCTTATGTGCGATTCTATGCTTTAGAATAAGTTAACTAATAAGTTGGTCATTTTGGTTTTGTGGAGCAACCATTAAACACTATGATACAATCCCTTACTACTTAACTCTGATGTCCTACAATTGAAACAGTTGATTCTATTATCTGAGTGCTAAACTTGACCCCCCTAGAGCTCGACTTATCTTTTTTTAGAGTAGTAGATCGAGCTAGGATTTAAGTCCGCGAGTGTGAAATTTATAACTATCAAATATATTATTATATACTTACAAACATATGTACATTCATACGAGCTTATGTACAAGCACAACACATACCATGTCAAAAAAAAAAAAAAAAAAAAAAAAAGCACAACACATACATTATAATTTTGTATATATAATACTTAAGGCCAATTTGTTTAATAAAATACCAGTCATGTGAATATCAAGCAGTATTTTAATGTTAGAAACCCATAAAAATATTGTATATTTATTATGTTGTATTTATTCACTGGATTTTATTTTATTTTATATCTGTATAAGTTGTATTGTATTTTTTTCATATTCAAATTTCCACTTAAAATTCTCAATAAAGATTTTTAATAATTCGATAAGCCTCAAGTACAGTTTATATACGTTTTTGTTAGACTTATAAAATGATTAAATTATTACAATTTTAAACTATATAATAACTATTTGAGTGTCTAAACCTTTAAAGAAAGCAATATCATTTTGTTAAAGTTTACTATATAATTATTTCCAAATTTTATTATTTATACATTTTTATGAAAAATAAAGTCACAACATAAATAATTTAAAGTTAAACTCATAAATAACACTTTTGAAAGATAAACAATAGGTTTTGTATCTTTTTCCTCTTGAATTATACTTTTTCCTTCTATATATATTTATTTACCCTTTTTTTATAACTTGTGAAACTTAAATTTTAATTTGATATAACAGGAAACTCCCTAGACTCCCTTGGTTCCATTGTTGTTGGAAACCCCTAAAGACCCATAATTGGTTTACCGCGGCCAAATTGGGCCATTACAATGGCCCTAGAAAAAGCATTGTATCGCAGATTTTATTTTATTTTTAATAAAAAATTGCTTTGGGAAATTCTTTTATATTGTAGACACACAAAAAGTGGTAAATATTGTACACATTTACAAAAAGTGTACAATATTTACCACTTTTTGTAAATGTGTACAACATTTACTACTTTTTGTGGCAATTTGTGACAAAACACAACTAACAGCTCAAAGTTTACAAAGAAAAGCCCTTTATACACAGATTAGTGGGTTCTAGATAGCTCAATTGGTAAAGTCTCTGATGGTTGAATAAGAGATCTAGGGTTCAATCTCTACCTACGCCAAAAACTGATAGGTGTCTTGGTCTGATGATAAAGAGCTATCATTAAGCGTGGACGCCATAGGTTGAAACTCTCTAAAAAAAATTGAACAGAGATTAACCCAAAGGTGACTAACTATAAAGCATAAAGTTCAATTTATATATGGAAATGGAATGGGCCGCATAAATTGCTTTAATGGTAACTGTAATTTTTTTTTTTTTTTTTTTTTAAATCTGGATATGATAAAGATTTGAATTATAGTATTTATAACTATTTCAAAATATCAATTGATTTTTAGTATAATTATAATTCAAATCTTAGTCTTTTGATATAAACTTGAACGCGCAATGAAAAAAAACCGTTCAATAAAAAGACAAAAAATACAATCAATTTGTCATGGAATTTGCCAACATTCTACAAGACTTAATAGAGTTCAGGCCACTGCACCAAGCAATTGCATAGCTTGGCTTATCATGATGTATAAAAAATTCTTGTCTTTTTCTCTGAGTGTACTATTTTATACTTTAACAATCGCAGTCTATTGTATAAATTTTTTTCCACCCCTTATAAAGTATCCAATATTTAAAATAGAAAAAACTATATGCATGACTTACTGTAGTTAGTGCCTTAATGGAGCATAAAGTGCAATAGTAAGACTAAGATGAAAGATTTTTATTTGTGAATGTCCATATATGTAACGGGAATGAGAGAATTACCACGGAAAACAATATCACAATTTTTTGACTTGGAACCAATGGCTCAAAGCTGATACGGTACCGTTTTGAAGCCTAAGAAACGCTGCCATTTGCTTTAGCGGACTTAATTTGGAGTCAAACGCACACTTAGTGTTAAGTAATCTATGAAGGGGCATTGTTTGAATCATTATGTTTAATACATGTGACACCCCTTTGAGAGAGGCTTGAGATTGAGCTTTGAATAGCTCCGCCAGAATGTTTCCAAAATAAACAAGCATGATTTCTGTTTAGTGATGCAAAAGTCGAAGCTTCAACATAATTAACTCTAGCTTTCTTATGAAGTAAAATTTCAATCTCTAATTATAAAATCTTTTACAATGTAATTTATCAGTTTGATACTAAGATCTAGCATATACGTTGGTAAATTAGTGGTAATTGGGGTCTCAACTCGTGTTTTTTTTTTTCATAATAAATTTTCACTATGCCTTGTGAAACTATAGCTTATAAGCGCACACTAGAATCACGTAAAGTATGCTTTAATTTTTGAATTAATTTATGTTCTTAAATCTTCTCAAAAAAAAAAAAAATTATGTTCTTAAACTGTTGATAACATCATTTTAAAATATTAATAGGATAATAATTTAAATTTATTATTAAAAATTAGAGAAATAATCATGACTTTTGAATATTCGTGAACAAGTTAACCCCTTTTCATGCACTTTATTAAAAAGCCCTTAGATATTTTCTCCTGAAAAACTCTATACCTTTAACGATAATTCAAAGTCGTAGTCAAGCCTAGCCCATTTTCCACGCACAAAGTAACAGGTTGATAAAAGTGTGGAATGTACGAGTACGAGCACGAGTACGACCACTAATACATGCAGTAACTTTCGGTGAAACTGTGAAAATCCTATCCACTTTCCGCGTTCTTCTTAATAATATTTGCGTGTTTAATCGTGGTCCACTTCTGCATTGTTTTTACTTTTTTGGTTTTAGTGTTTATCCATAGCCCACTTTCCACTCTTTTGAATAGAGGAAAATAGGACACAGATGGTGACTAGCTAAAGCATAAAGTTCAATTCTGAATATGTATGGAAATGGAAGGGGCTGCACACTTAAATTCACATTCAATTTCAATTGAATTTCAATGCATACACACGAACCACAACTGTTACTTGCTAGAAAAAAAAAAAAAAAAATTTAGGTGCACTAATGACACTTAATCACAAGAGAAACATGTAAAAGTGATGATGTTTTAATCACGGCTTGGCACATCAACATTTGTGAGAAAAAAAATTAGAAAACTTTGTGTTCTCAACATTAGTCTTCAGATTATATTCATTTTTTTTTTCCTATGCTTGCCATTTTAGTGCCGATTGCATAAATGCCTTTGTAAAAACTTGACACATTCGCATAAAAGCAGATTTTATTTTTATTTTTTTAATCGATGGGATCCGCTTCATAATGATTGGTTTTTATTATCAGACTAAGACATCAATTGATTTTTGATGTAGACGAGGTTCAAACCCTTGTTCTCTTTTTCAACGACAAAATACTTTATTAGTTGAGTTAACCGTAACTCACGCATAAAGGTAGATCTTGCAGGGCGGATTTCTTGTTTTACTCACCACCCAATTTAGGGCCAAAATGGGCATTTGCCTCTTTCGCCCAAAACAAGTAGCAAAATGCCCATATTCTGAAATTATCTAGCAAAATGCTCCTATTTTGAAACTCGATTTTTAAAAAATCGAGTTTCAATGAAAAACTCGATTTAATGAAAATCGAGTTACTTGCAAAATGTTACATAGAACTCGAGTTCCATGTAATATATATAAATATATATATATTTTAAGTTTTTTGCCTATAACTCGATTTTCTAAAAATCAAGTTTTTCATTGAAACTCGATTTTCTAAAAATCAAGTTTTTCATTGAAACTCGATTTTTAGAAAATCGAGTTTAAAACAGGGGCATTTTGTTACTTGTTTTGGGCAAAATGAGCAAATGCCCATTTTGACCCCCAATTTAGATACCAACTATTTTTTGGGTCAAAATTAATTAGATTGAAAAAGGCCTTTCAATCGATTTCTCGGAACACATGGGTCTATAGTTGTGTTATTTAATTTGTATCTCTTACATTCATGTTTTTATAATTCCAAACTTTTTTAGCGTGCAAACTAAAATGATTTCTGTTTAGTGATGCAAAAATTGGTGCTTCAACATGCATGAGAGACACAGTTGAACTATATGATTGATAAACACCATTAACTATTAAAATGGGTAAAAGAAATGATAATTCCCCATGTCACAAACACTAAAAATGAAACACTTGCAAGATTCTTAATTTTACCCTCCTTAACTTCCATCTGCTCCGTACCAAACTGGCCACAAAAGCTTCAAACTCAAATTTGTATATCAACACAACTTTTGGTAAATTTGGTTATAGATGTGAAAGGGGAAAAAAACAATAGAAGAATATAAACAAAATCTATATTCAATAGATCTGACAAACAAGTGAATCTTTTAAGGGCCCAAAACATTGAAGACCCAGACAAGCATATAATATACTAATCAACAAAATGCTAATGCGGCAATAACCTTTTTGATCCCTGTTGGCTTATTAATCTAGTAAAAGTTAGAAGAATATTTAATATCAAATTAATACATAATCGCTTACCAATAAAATGAAAAACTACACAACTCAACGCACAACAGATGGCATTAAGTCTATATCAAAAAAAAAAAAAAAAAAAAAAACAGATGGCATTAAGTTTTTCAGTAGAAAATATCTAGGGGCTTTTATTGAAATCTTGTACACTTGAGGCCTTGGGCCATAATATGAACTAATGAAACCTGATTACTATGCATAATCTAATAGCATGATAAGAAGAAGAAGAATGGAAAGGATACTACAAATTTATTTTGTTGGGAAGTGCTGAACCAAATTTTATATATTTTATTAGGGTTGACAGATTTGATTTAATTGTTGATTTTTATTTGGTGAACCTTGTTAATGGTATGAAGTCCATGTAACATGAATTTCAAATCACTCAATTGATGACTTTCGAGTTTGGCAAGAAGACATAATTAGTGTGCCGTGTTGGACATAATTAATGGGCAAGTTTAATTTATAGTTTTATTTTCCCAATTTGCTTAAATATTTTTTTTTCATAGGTTGATAATAGGGGAGGGAAAGTTATTGGTAGGATTCAAACTATATACATAAAACAACACAAAATATACCATTGACATAAATATTGTCTAGCTAATGGTGTCATACTTATAAATGCATATTTGAGTAACTCACAAGTTTTAAAACACTGTGTTTGATGAAAGTGCTGAAGGAAATTATGAACTTAGTTTATGTGGTTTTTTAGATGGGTCATGCTAACGAGTGCCCTTAGGGCATTGGTTAACAATCCAGTTAAAGAAAGTTTTTATAGGAAAAGAAAAAAAAACAATTAATATTTTGACAGCTTTTTTCATTTTTCATAAAAGTGATGTCAAAACTTTCCTAAAATGGATTGTTAACCAATGTCCTAAGGGCACTCGTTAGCATTTCCCTTTTTGGATAGGTAATTCTTCATCCCTCAAGATTTTAAGTTTTCTTCTGTTATATTTCTTACTATTTCATTTCAATTTCTTAGAAGTATGTCTGCATCTCCCCCAAAAAGAGACATTATGGATTCAATACCTAGGCGTAGTGTAATCCCTTTAATTAAACAAAGGGTCATTTTAGGAAAATTTTGACATCACTTTTATGGGAAATGAAAAAAACTGTCAAAACATTAATTGTTTTTTTTTTCTTTTCCCATAAAAACTTTCTTTAACTGAATTCTTAACCAATACCTTAAGGGCACTCATTAACATTTCCCTTAAACAAATGATCATGCTAACGAGTGCTCTCAGAACAATGGTTAACAATTCATTTTAAGAAAGTTTTAACACCACTTTTATGGGAAATGAAAAAAGCTGTCAAAACATTAATTGTTTTTTCTTTTTCTTTTTTTCATAAAAACTTTCTTTTCCCATAAAAACTTTCTTTAAATATATTGTTGGGTCAGGCTTAGGTCCAATGTCCAGTAGCACTGGACCCGTTGAGATGATAACATGTGTCCACTTTTAAACACGTGTTACCATCTGACCGGGTCTAGTGCACTAGATGCACTGGACTTAAACCAAGTCCTATATTGTTAACTATTACCCTAAGGGTATCCGTTAGCATTTTCCTTAAACAAATCGTCATGTTAATGAGTGCTCATAGAACAATTGTTAATAAACTATAACAGGAAAGTTTTATCATTTTCTCATAAAATATTTTTAAAGATAGTTCCTAAACTAATGCTTTTAAAATAGGATTTTACTAATGTGTGCCCTAAGGGCACACAATAGTAAACCAATTTTAGAAAAAGTTTATCGGGAATTGAAAAAGTTTTGACAACTTTTTCAATTCCCAATAAAACTTTTCCAAAAATGGATTTGTTAATGTGTGCCCTAAGGGCACACATTAACCGGACCCTTTAAAATATTCGTTAACATTCATTAACATTTCCTGAACAAAAAGGCTCCCCAATTCCTATCTCATTTTTTCTTTTACAACCTTTATTTTAGTGCTTTTACCCTTGACTTACAGTTTTTAACGCTACAGGCAAGACTTGCAACTTGCAAGTCATTGATTCCCCACTTTCTTTAGTTCATCTTCCATATTTTTTTCCCACCTTCCAAGAAGACGAGACTAGCGAGTCATTTCGTGGTGACTTTATTTCAGTGCCTTCACCCCTGACTTGCAGTCTTTAACGCTATATGCAAGACTTGCAAGTCATTGATTCCCCACTTTCTTTAGTTCATCTTCCCTATTTTTTCCCACTTACCAAGAAGACGAGGCTAGCGAGTCATTTCGTGGTGACTTTATATAGCTCTCTTTCCATTAATCAGATGGGGGTGGGGTTTGTATGTTGGAGAATTTAGGAAAGTTACAGGAAGTCTCCTCCCTTTGTTTTTGGGTAAGATAAAATTTCCTCACTTGTCTCTTCGTTTGGACAATTGAGAGGTTTTTTCTAGAAAAACAAGAACACACAATCCTAGGAGTTTTTTTTTTTTTACGCAAGTCACCCAAGAGATTACAATTAATGTTTGCGTGATATCCCATATTGCAAATCTTCCACAACCATAAAATTGGAAAGGATTTTGAATAAAATGAATAAATAATGAAAAATATCCCTCTCTAGATACTCAAAATCAAAGTATCAAAAATTAAAGAAACCAGGAAAATATCTGATGAAATTTGTATATATGACATAGAGCCCTAACCATTATTTTCTTCACGCCATCATTGTTTGAGAGAGAGAGAGAGAGGAAAAAGCGCTTGGGATTAGACAATCAAATCAAGTACAAAGACAATATTGTTGTGTTTTTGATTTTCTAAAGAAGTTTTTCACCATCACTATCTTGGCATAACCTTTTTGATCCCTGTTGGCTTATTAATCTAGTAAAAATTAGAAGAATATTTAATATCAAATTAATATATAATCGCTTACCAATAAAATGGAAAACTACACAACTCAACCCACAACAGATGGCATTAAGTTTTTCAGTAGAAAATATCTAAGGGCTTTTGTTGAAAACTTGTACATTTGGGCCATAAATGAGCTGATGAAACCTGATTATTTTGCATAATCTAAAAGCATGATAAGAAGAAGAATAATGCAAAGGAGACTACAAATTTATTTTGGTGCGAGGTAATAAACCAAATTTTATAGATTTTATTAGGGTTGACAAATTTGATACAGTTGTCGATTCTTATTTGGTGAACCTTGTTAATGGTATGAAGTCCATGTAACATGAATTTCAAATTGCTCAATTGATGACTTTCGAGTTTGGCAAGAAGACATAATTAGTGTGTAGTGTTGGACATAATTAATGTGCAATTTTAATTTATAGTTTTATTTTTTCAATTTGATTAAATATATTATTTCATAGGTTGATAATGGGTGAGGGAAAGTTACTGGTAGGATTCGAACTATATACATAAAATGCCACAAAATATACCATGTACATAAATGTTGTCTAGCTAATGGTGTCATGCATATAAATGCATATTTGAGTAGAGTAAGTCACATGTGTTAAAACACTGTGTTTCACATCAAAAAAAAAAAAAAAACAGTGTGTTTAATGAAAGTGCCGAAGGAAATTATGAACTTAATTTATGTGGGTTTCTCAAATAGGCAATTCTTCATCCCCTCAAGATTTGAAGTTTTTTTCTGTTATATTTCTTACTATTTTTAATTCAATTTCTTAGAAGTATGTCTATCTGTATCTCCCCAAATTAAAAAGACATTATGAATTCAAACCCTAGGGGCGTAGCGTAATCCCCTTAATAAAACAAAAAAGGCTTCCCAATTCCTATCTCTTTTTTCTTTTTCGTTTTTTCTTTTGCAGACTTTATTTCAGTGCCTTTACAATCTTTAACGCTATATGCAAGACTTGCAAGTCATTGATTCCACACTTCCTTCAGTGCATGCATCTTCCCCTTTTCTCTTTTTCCCACCTACCAAGAACAAGAAGACGAGGGTAGCGAGTAATTTTCGTGGTGACTTTATATAGTTCTGTTTCAACTAATCAGATGGGGGGTGGGGTATGTATGTCGGGAGGAAAATTCTACCCTCCTTGATGGTAGTGTTCTACTTTGGCCAACTTCCAGTTCCAGGGAAAATTATTTCATGGAGCGAGGTTAAAATTCTATGCACTTTCGGTGCTCTTTTCGATTTTTGTGTTGACCATGACCCATTTTTCGGAAAGATTAGCAAAACTTGACACGTTTTCAAATAGAGGAAATAGGAGACATACATTGTCATGTGCGTGTGACCAGGAAAAAAAAAAATCCTTTTTATATTGCTTTTCAATAATTTAGAGGCTATTGTTAGGCATGGTCTGCATAATTTGCAGTCTCATGAAACTTTTTCATTTTCTGTCCGTATATGAGACACTCCAGAACAAGTAACGGAGCTAAGATTTAAGTTCACAAGGGTGAAATTTGTAACTATTAGACATTCATTTTTTATACTCACAAACGTATGTAGATTTATACAAACTTATGGACAAGCGCAACACATACGTTATAATTTATTTATATATAAAAAACCAGAGGCCAATTTGTATAATAAAATACCTCATGACTTTTGGCATGAGTTGAGTGATTCAAGTAGTGGTGTTTCAACAAATATGTTGTGCCCATAACAATAGTTCTATCAAGACCCCGGTAGTACATGTGGTATTACCCTTAAGTCACGTGATATCACGTAAAATAGATGTATCCACAATGAAGATCCTTTTTTTCATTTAGAAAAATAAATTAATAAATAAAAAACCTCATGACTTTTGGATTGTGAATATTTATGTTAATCCCTTATCATATGTCAATGGTTGCATGTTGGACAATTTAAAGGCAGAACGGTTCCTGCATAAGTTAATATGATTTTTATAAGCAATAGAATTGAACGCACAAATAAATAGTTATTTAAATTGACATGCGATGAGTTAAAAAAGAGTGATATATATTATATTTTTGCTCAATACGTTCAAGGCTTTAACGAAGAATTAATTTAGTACTCTTCAAGCCTAGCCACTTTCCACGTTCTTGGAAAGAGTACAGTAGGACATAACTCCTGCGTTAAAGTTCTGCTGATTTTGCTTTCATCAATTTAGACATAAATTTATATAGTGTGGACTGTTGACTGCATATATGATTGTTTTTAGAGGAAATGGATGACCAAATAATGCATAATGTGCTGAAAATTTTATCTGCTTTTTATGTCTATTTTTTACCTTAGCACTTTTCAATAGTGCTTAACCATGGTTTACTTTCTGAGTTGTTTTTTACATTAGTGTTTAACTTTAATCATGCCCCACTTTTCACGCTCTTCTCTTTTCTTTTTTGTTCTTTTTTATTTTTTATTTTTATATTGAAAATACTAGAAATTTCAATAAAAAATGGAAAAAGAAATATGACATACATTAATCACCGACACAGATTAACCTAATGGTGGTGACTAGCTATATAGTATAGTTTCAATTTTATTTATTTATTTTTTTTTATTTATTTATTTTTTATGGAAAGGGAATGGGCATAGTAGGTATGTGTTTGAACCTATTACATTGAGCTAATATGTCTAATATATCTTTAACATGCATAAATTGCTTGAAACTATATATATTTTTATTATTATCATTATGAGAGGATTTGAGAGAAAATGCACATTGAAGAAGTTAAGGGAAATTTGTGTAATTTATCATATTTTTTTGTCAAACTTAACTCAGTTGTTTCTAAAAAATAAAAAAAAGAAAAGAAAAGAAAAAAACCTTAACTCAGTTGTTAAGGAAGGCTTAGGAGCAGGCTGCAACACTGCATGACCCCGTTTTCCGTGTTCGTGAAAATAAAACAATAGAATGTTGTGTCCAATACCCATGTCAAAACATAATGTTTCTGTCTATGTCTACAGGATAGAGGTTACTTAATTACTAAATAATTTAAAGTTAAACTCGTAACCCTTTTGAAAGGTAAACAATAGGTTTTGTATCTTTTTTCCCTTGAATTATTTTTTTCTTCTATATTATATTTATTTATTTACCCTTTTTTTAAAAAAACTTTTGAACCTCAAATTTTAATTTGATATAATAGGAAACCCCCTAGACTCCCTTGGTGCCATTGTCGTTGGAAACCCCACAGGCCCATAATTGGTTTTCCGCAGCCTATAAAATGGCCCAAGAAAGAGCACAGCTATCGCAGATTTTATTTTATTTTAGTTTTTATAAAAAATTTCATTTTAGCCACCCAATTACTTTTTTCTCTCCTTTTTTTTCACAATAGTTTTGACGCAAGTCACCTAACATATTAAAAATCAATGTTTGCTATTCTTCCACAACCATAAAATTGGAAATGATTCTGAAGAAAATAATGTAAATTTCCCTCTATTAAAACCCAAAATCTAACGTAACAAAAATAAAGAAAACAGGAAAAACATATTAAAGCCTAGCCCACTTTCCACGTTCTTGGAAAGAGTACAGTATGACATTAATTCCTACCTTGAAGTTTTGTTTGACATTGCTTTCTTCAAATTATAGTGTGGGCTGCTTGATTGTTTTTAGAGGAAAAATATGTCTAATAATGCATGCAATAGCTTTCGCTGAAAATTCTATTTGCTTTTTACATTCATTCTTGACTTTATTGTATTTAGTCATGATCGACTTTCTATGTTGTTTTTGACTTTAGTGTTTAACTATGCCCTATTTTTCACGCTTTTGTAAAGAGGAAAACAGGACACACCGACACAGATTAACCTAATGATGACTAATATTCATCAACTTGTTAAAACAACATTACTTTAGGACATAAGAAAACATTGGGTCAGGAGCTGGCGTAAAATGTGTGTTTTACGCCAGCCAATCCTGACTTGCCACATCACCTTTTTTTTTTTTTTTGGAAAAAAGATTAGAACATTCTCATCAGCTCTCTCAAATGTGCCAAATGCCAAATATTTGGCACATTTGGCACACCAAACACAAAAACGGACTCTCATCAGGTGTGTTAAATGTCTCAAAATTTTGAGACATGCTACAGTACGCTCTCAAATATGAGAGCGTAGGGACGAGAATGCCAAAATTTTTATGTTTATTTTATTCAGTTTTCCTCTCTCCTCCCAACACATCTCTCCTCTGACAACAACTTCAGAGTCTCCCAAGGCGTGCTCCAAGCTCTGGACTCCGCCGCCATGCTCTCCGGCGACCACTTCAAGCTCCACTTCAACACCGCTCTCGTCCCCTACGTCATCGAGCACCTCGGCGACGCCAAACAGCCCATCCGCGACGCCGCCCTGCGGTTCCTCCTCATGCTTATGCAGGTCTCTTCTCCGTTTGCAACTCCTCACTTATGCTTGGAGTCACAAGAGTTGGGTTTGATGGATCTCCCACCTCCGACGCTTTTGGGTTCTTTGATTTGGGATGGGTTTGATGGGTCTCCCACTCTGTTGCTCCCTATTTCTTTCTCATTTTCATTTGGGATGGGTTTGATGGGTTCTAATGGTGGTTGGTTGTTTTGATTAATGGTGGTTGGCTGATTTTGGTTGAAGGTGGTGGGTTGATCGGGTTGTGGGTGTGAGATTTGGGATGGTCTCAGATCGGGTTGTGGGTGTGAGATTTGTGGTTGTGGATGGGTCTCACTAGCGCCACCGCCGATATTGGTTGTGGTGGTTGATGTTGTCGTTTTTTTTTTTTTTTTTTGGTGTAGGGGCTGATGGTGGTCGGTGGTTGATTTTGTGGGGGTGATCGGTGGTTGTGGGCTATGGCGGTTGATCTGTGGGTGTGGGTAGTGGAGGATTTTGTGTGTGTGTATATATATATATATATGTATGTATATATATTTGTAAAAGTTTTTTTTAGATTATTTTAATGTGTTGGATATATTATTTTAATGTATAGAATTAAAGAATAGAACATTTGAAAAATGGTATATTGTAAAATGATGTGCTAAAATGATAAAGTAGGTTTTTGGTGTGTCAAAATGACATTTTTTATGAGAGAGCTGATGAGAATGCTCTTACGCCTTAAGCCTCTCTTCTCTTCTCTCCTCCCCTGCTTGATCTCTCCATCTCTGAATCAAACCCATGACCTCCATGGCCGGAGCTTCAAAGCTCAACACAAGCCACCAACACAACTGCCATGGCCAAAACTCCATGGTTCAACCAATAGCTGCCGCCGGGAGCCACCACTCCTGTTACCGCTTTCTGCGAATGCAAATGCAATACACATAGATGGAAAAAAAAAAAAAAAGCATAGCCACCAACATCCCAACGCAAAAGCATAGCCACACCCAAGCCAAAAATCCAACCATTTGAACACCCAAAACTTGAAACAAAAATCCTTTCTTTCTTACACCCCCAAACCCAAATCAAAATCCCTTTTTTTCCAAATCATTAAACCCCAAAAAGAAACCAAATCCCCAAACCAATAAACAGGCAGGCATTAAAAAGAGAAATTTTCGGCTATAAATCAAAGAATAACAACAGAAAAATATAAAGATAAAGAGAAATAGAGATAGAGAGAGAAGCCGAGGGAATATGGGGCCACCCTAGTGGTGGCTAGATTGGGTTTGTCATCGCCGCCGCCTCCAGTATGGGTTTGTGTGGTTGAGATCTCTGGGTTTGCTAGGTTGTGTGGTTATGGGTTTCTCGAAGTTGTGGTGCTAGTTGTGCATTGTGGGTCGCGGTGGTTGTGTGGATTTTAATGGGTTTGCGGTGGGTTTTTGATTTCAACGGTGGCTGGTGTTTTTCTTTTTCTTTTCTTGGCTGATGCAGTTGTGGGTTTGAGTTTATGATTTGGTTGTGATTTTGGTGGTTGGAGTTGCGATTGTTGAGTGGGTTACTGGCTAGTGGGTTGTGGTTGGTAGGTAGCTGGGTTTTTTTTTTTTTTTTTTTTTTTTTTTTCCAGAGTCGGTGGCTGGCGGTGTGGGTTTGCTGGGTAGAGAAGAAAGGGAGTTGAGTTTAGTGGTGGCTCACGGTGGCAGCTATTGGTTGAACCATGAAGTTTTGGCCATGGCAGTGGTGTTGGTGGCTTGTGTTGAGCTTTGAAGCTCCGGCCATGGAGGTCATGGGTTTGATTCAGAGATGGAGAGATCAGGTAGGGGTGGAGAGAAGAGAAGAGAAGAGAGGGTTAAGGCTTAATCTTTTCTGCTGAAAAAAAAAAAGAAAATGGTGACATGGCACGGCAGGATTGGCTGGCGTAAAACACACCTTTTACGCCAGCTCCTGACCCAATGTTTTCTCTTAGGACATTACTATGACCTGGTGAGGAAAATTGTCTTACAACTTAATTTCTTTAGAGTTAAATTTTTCATGTTATATGTGTTTTTCATCTTCATATGTATAACAGAAAATTTGGTTTGAGGAAAAATAAAAATCACTTGATAACAATTGCAACCAGAGATCTATTTATATAACTAACAAACTAGCCGCTGTAACTCTAACAGAACTAACAGAATTTACAAATAACGTGGAGCCAATGAGGCATTGACATCTGGCAAGGACCAACAATGACAAAACAATGTTGCTTCGTAATATAACAGTAGTAGCTGAAGACAAAACGTCGTCGTGGCAATAAATAAGAAAAGCGGTGCCGTTTAACTCAAAGAGCCGTTAAATTCAAAAAAGGAACTTCCGTGGTGGGCTTTTCATGTTTTAAAGAAGAAGAATCATAAACAATTACTAGTACTACTCTACTAATTTTCTTGTTAAATTTAAGAATGGGCATTGGGTTTTGGAATCAAAGAGATATAGTTAAGTGCAAGCATGCACATCCTTAGTTTTGCAGAGAGGAGTAGCATTAAAGCTTAGGTCAACCATTCAATTGTTTAAATAAAGGCAAGAGCATCACAGCTGGCCTCAAGTAGCAGAGAGGAGTAGCAGTACTAAAGCTTCAGTGGCAGAGTCTAATTGGGCAAGCACAGAATTATTGGAAGTAATTGAGCCAATGTCACATCTTGAAGATCTTATTTATTCCTTTACAGAGTAGTTACCTTTTGGACTGAGAAGTTAGAGGCAGTTGCAATTTTTGATACACGTGTACAGTTAGTTAGAATAGAGTAGACTTGTAACTGCTTTTCCCACCAAGTGAGGGAGTTAGTTTTGCTAAACCTTTACTTGCTTAGACTGCATATAAATAGGATCAGTAGCTATGTATTTCACTGAGTTGCTTGTATTCATTCTCTCAATCAATACAATCTCAGTTTTCCAGAGTATTCTAGACTTTTTATGGAGGGATTTTAAATTTGTTTAAGGATAAATTGGGAATGTGATCTCCTACCAGTTGGCCAATGTGTTGCAACTCTATGATATCTCTGGGTTAAACTACTCAAAACCTCAGTATTACTATAATAAACCAAATTAGAAATACAACTGGGGATAACCCATTGTAGTAGTGGTTGATAACTTCTACCCAGCAGAGAAAACTGAAAGCAGAAGGAAAGAAAGAAGAAATTGATTCTTGTAGTGGATGAGAACTTTTACCCAATATAGAGTTTCAAGTTGATAGACCATGGCAGGTCATTTTGTTTCAAACGGTTAGAGTAATAGTTACATGATTAAGCTCACTATTTTCTAACAATTTAAGCTTTTGGGACATTTGATAGTTTATTATAGTATCAAATTAGGTGGTCTTGAGTTTGAACCCTATCTTTGTTCTACCCTCTCAATTAAAAAAAGTTCAAAATCAAATCTGTTGGGCTCTACATATTAAAGGGGAGTATAGACCCACACGTGAGAGAAAGTGTTGTAATAATTGTCAAATGATTAAATCTACTATTTCTTAATCGTTTAAGCTTTTTTTATAAGTGGTAAGGCAATTAACACGAGGTTGAAGCCTCTTATTATTGAGGCCTCATATAGTTGATTCTTAATATGGTTGAAGCCTCAGTTTTATGAAGTGAGGTCACATATTTGTGCCTTCTTTCCATGATGTAGATCCTATGTTGCACGGACACAGACACGGACACGGGGATACGGCAATTTTTGAAAAATAAGGACATGACACGGCGGGGACACGGCGGTTAAATAATTAATTAAATTTTATATTTAAGCATATTTTTAAATATTTTTAGACATAAAATACGTTTATGTCTAGAATTTAAATTATGTAAGAATTACAAATAAGTAAACTAACACCCAAAGTAGTACAATAATACACATAAAATGTTCATTTCAATAAAATCACCTACAATATTTAACTTTAATAAATAAATAAAATTATAGCAGAAGCAGAACACACAACAACAAATTTATAACTTATATAAATAAATAAATAAAAAAGGACAGAGCACCCACGGGCCACGACAGCAGTGAAAAAAAAAACAAAAAACAAAACGCAACTTATATGTTATAATGCGTTATAACAGTACACCCAACCCATTCACCAAAATCAATATCTAAAAGAAAGAATGAAAAAAAAAAAACAGAGAGAGCAGAGAAAGAGATTGGACCTGCTCAGTTGTCCATGCCGAAAGAGAGAGAGAGAGAGATCGGAAGCGACAGAGGACAGAGGGGAGAGAGAACGGCGTCGGAGCTCGCCGATCTAACTCCAGCGAGGGACAGAGGGCAGCGGCAGGCTGGCAGCGACAGAGGGAGGGTGGGTTGAAAAGATCAAAAGAAGGGAAGAACTTGAGTTGAGAGCTGTGGTTTCAACTTTCAGACTCTAAACTTGCCTTAATGTTTTAGGATTATCACGAAATCAACGGTATAGGTAAGTCCACCTGTCAAAATCTGTGTTTTTTCTTTTGTTTTTTCACTGCTGGCGTGTCGGATGTGTCGAAGCCGTGTCGGAGAAGCGAAAAAAAAGAAAAAAAAAAAAGAAAAGAAAAAAAGAGAGACACTGCCGAACACCGGAATCCGGCGCGTCGTACCCGTTCCGATGTCCGACACGTGTCAGACACGGACACGACGCCAAAAATGGCGTGTCCGTGCAACCTAGTGTAGATCACTGAAATTCGATTAAGGGTTTTTGTGTGTGTGTGTGTTAACGCCATCAATATCCATGTTGTTTTTATTGGCAAGGGCATGTCTGTAGGATGTATATCAACTAATTGATAGTCTTTATTGTCATGTTCTGATTTTCTGTCGATTGACGCTTTTATAGCCTATCCATCACTCACTGCTTGGAATTATACAGTTTACATCTATGTTTTTTTTGCTCTCAATAATATCCTTACTCCTCTTTTCTTCTTCCATGGTATAATTTTGTATCTAAATCCGTTCATAATTGAGTTTGTGATATGATACTTCTTTTGAGTTTTGCGTCTGCAGTTTCTTCAACGAGTATTTAGCATTGACACCATTGTGAAACCTCTTTCACCTACCATGGCCTACAATATTTCCCACAACTTGAACTTCTTCACGTGCACTTTCACACAGTTCTTTGGTGAGTTTTAATTTCTTTGTGCCATTTATGGGTAGCAGAGAAGATGGGATATATTACAAATTCTATAAAACAAGATAACGATGTCACTCTTAACTACTTTTGAGGGTTCTTTTTCCTAGTCTTCCTTTTATAACTTCATTGGAAGTTACAATGGGCTTGACTCCTACATCTTTTAGAAGGACTAAGAAATATAAATTCAGGGAATACAACTTGTTTAGAGAGATTTTCAATGTCCAATCAAGTATTTTACATTGCAAAACTTTTAAACTTAGAATTGGTGTACATTTAACTTGGTTTCATCTTTTCAAACAATTGTTAACTTGGTCTCATGCTTATTTAAAAAATAAATAAAAAAATAAAAGAAGAAGAAGAAGAAGAAGAAGAAGAAGAAGAAGCTAATCTTGGTCTCATGATTGCACCCAAGTTCTTTGAAAGTCAAAAACAAAATTTTTGTCATGTGATAAAACCTTTGACATGTTTCCCTTCCATAATGCATTGATGATTGTTATAGAATAGCTGATTTTTGATGTGTGATGTAGTTTATATGATTTTGGCTCTTATGGGTATCCTTCCAAGACTGCTCACTGGCCTGCCGGCTACCCAGCCACTTCCTTGTAAATTTTCTGCTCAAGGCTTCCCAGGCCTACTTTTCACTTCTTTACCTCTTTTGGGCTTTATTGGCAAACATTCTTGCTGTACCAGCCCATTTTATTACGTTATTCTTCGGGCTTCCTCGACCCATTTACTATCTTTTTACCTCTTTTACTCTCATGGGCTTTTTGCTAAATTTTTTGGGCTTTCCGGCCCAATTACCACATATTTACTTCTTTTTACTACTTGGGCTTATTGGCTTTTGGGCCAACCTATTGAGTTTACTAACTCATTTCCTAGGCTTCCTCGGCCCATTTAGTCCTCTCTACCTCTTATTATTCCCATGGGCTTACTACTTCATTCCTTGGGCTTCCTCGGCCCACTTACTCCCTCTTTACCTCTTTTTATTCTTGTGGGGCCTGCTGGTCGTCAATCCTACAATTCCGGCCTGCTGGACTTGCTTTATTATTTTCTCTTCTCATTTTCTTCATATTGTTGGGTTTCTTCTGCTATTGGGCCTTTTGTCAAAAGTGGGCATCAACACCAGTCAAAATGCAGATCCAAGTTATCAAAACCATAAGGAAAAAAAAAAAAAAAAACAAACAAACAAAATGAAAAAAAAAAACAAAGCCGGATGTAGTTTATCTTATGTAATTGCATGTTAATAAGAGACTCAATTTTTAAACAGAGTAGGTGTGCAAGTGGTCATCTCAATTCAAACAAGTCATATACAATGACTTAGATTTATATTTGTAAATAAAATAAATTAAGGATAAGCATTGCTTGGCCCCACGAACTATTAAGTATTATGGTAATAATTAGTTTAAGCAATGCTTATCTCAATTCAAAGGCATCTTCTAGAAAAAAATGACTGAAAATGAGAATAGAGAGAAAAGAACCTTCATAGGATAAGAGAGCAGCTCTGACACATTAACAATGTTTACCAAACACCCATTTGTTCTTTAAAGGGTTGAGCATACATATCCTCTCCTTCTAGGCATCTTCCAGTCAAAAGGTGGACTCAAAGTTATCAAATCAATGAGGAAAACAAAACAAAACAAAACAAAACAAAAGGAAAAAAACAAAGCCAGATTTAGTTTATCTTATGCAATTGCATGTTAAAAAGAAAATGGATTGGAACGAAAGAGAAAAAGAGACTTTGTTTGCCCACCACACCTACTCATTTTTTTTAAACAGAGTAGGTGAGCATTGTTTAACCCACAAGGTATGTAGTATTAGGCAATAATTAACCCAAGCAATGCTTAACTCAATTTAGAGGCATCTTCTAGGAAAAACAATTGAAAATGAGAGCTGGGAGAAAAGAACATTCATAAGATGGGAAAGCCGCTGTGACATCAACTATATAGAAGTAGAAGCATTAGTTATGCCAAGTGACTACACATGCTTTGCACTAAATGGCTACTCTTTGTTAAGGATTGGTAATTGACGCAATCCTTATATATAAGTTGGGGTGGGTTCCAATTAGTCTCTAAATTTTAAAAGTTTGAATTAAACGCATGAAATTTTAAATTGTTTCAGTTTGACGCCCTTAATGAATCACTTTAGACTATGTAAAGCTTTAAGATGTACACTATATGTAAATTGTAAAATTATATGACAATCAGTAATTTAGGTATTATAACAACAAAGTTCACAATAAAATTGATATTACAACTCCATATGGCAAACTTATATAATTTAGCTAAATTATTCTAATTATATAATTTAGGCTATTTAGCTATTATAAAACAATTATATAATTTAGTATATAACTATATAACATCTATCAGCTTAAGAATTTTACAAAACCGTTATGTTGACTTGATTTTTTTTTTTTTAATAAAATAATGTTGACTTGAAATGATAACAAAAAATAAACTGATTTAATATTTAATATTTTTCATTAGAGATTAAATTCTATAAGGATGGAGTGTAAAATTTATGTTTTACACCATCCAATAAGTGATTGCCACATCAGCATTTTACTTAAAATTTAATACATCCTACCACATTTAATAACATTTCGATAGATTCCCAATTTTGTTGGATTTATATATGGGTATTAGAATTGATTGAGTGTGATTGTATTTATTCTTAAATATGTGATAAGATGATATGACATGTTGAGATTGAAGGAGTAAAACATAGATTTTACACTACGTCCTTATAGAATTTAATCTATTTTCATTATCATTTTATCTGAAGGATATAAAACGTTTATGGGACCTCAAATGATTACCAAAGTAAGTGATTTTTTTTTTCATTTTTTTAATTGCATTGTAAAAATATTTATGGGGAGAAATTAATTGTCTCTAATAGGTAATAATTCAAATAACAATGGGAAGGAATAAATGAGTTTTGACAAGCTTTTTAAGAGTAATTTTAAAATGGGATGGTATACATTTAAACGAACTCATTTATTTAGGAGTAATTAAGGAGGCTCATTACTCTATAATTAAATGATAAATAAGTAATAAATTTAAAATGTGTCAAACATGTATGATATGTATAAATTGTTGTTTGCCATATAAAGTTGTAAGTTTGTATCATTTTAAAAAATGGCTTGTGTCATTGTTGTATTCCATGATAAAGGGACACACATCATTTCATTGCCAATTTTAGAATCCAACTTTTATGATTATATATATGAAAAAGAGTAATGTTAAAGCCACAAAACATATGAGAGTGAGAGAGATATTAATTATGATGGATAATTAACATTTATGATATTGAAAACTAATGATAAGAATAGAAATATAAATATTGTTGAGTGTGTGTGTGTACCCGTGATGTTTTTTTTTTTTTTTTTTGAGAGAACCCGTGATGTATTAATTATGATGGATAATCAACATTTATGATATTGAAAGCTAGTAATAAGAATTGAAATATAGATATTGTTTTTACTCAAAAAAAGAAAAAAAAGAAAAGAAATATAGATATTGTTGTGCACATATACTATCTCATAGTTTTAATATATTTATTAAGGGTAATGCTAACGAGTGCCCTTAGGGCATTGGTTAACAATTCATTTTAAGAAAGTTTTGATACCATTTTTATGGAAAATAAAAAAAGCTATCAAAACATTAATTGCTTTTTTTTTTTTTTTTTTTTCATAAAAGCTTTCTTAAAATGGATTATTAACCAATGCCCTAAGGGTTTCCTTAGCATTTCCCATTTATTAATACTATTTCTTTATGTGACATTTAAAAGTTATGAGTTATCATGTGAGGTGGAGAAATTCATCATCAAAATTCAATGTTGATTTCCATAAATAAAATATCCAATGTTGATATTATGTCTTTTTTTTTAGTGGGAGATATTATGTCATTTGACCCCTAATAATTTATTATAGTTAGCTTGTTGAGTTGTAACGATAATTTCTTCTTATTTATCAGCATGGTCTGTCTTCTATTACGTAACACCTCAGCATATCCCATACCCCAAATTAGGTAATTAACCTGACCATTATTGCCATATCCACCATATAATTAATTGTCTATGGATAATGCTGTTACTCCATAAGTCATTTAAACTGTTCTATATATAAATATTGCTATGCTCATACAAGTTTCTACCATTGTAATCCAAATAAGAGTATTAGAGAGAGACACACACACACAGAGGAGAACACGAACATGTTGGCTGTCTTTGTCGTGGTTTCTTTTGTTCTTGTATCAAGTCTACTTAACCTTTCTCAAGGTAAAGCTATTTTGATATTTTTGTCAAATTTAAGCTTTGTTTTGTCACCTCAATTTTACAGAAATTCATGAACGATTAATTACTCAAATGATATGTATATCTACCTCTATTTGCAAAAATAATATGTCTATTTATCTCTTGAATCTAATTTTATAGGTGATGATCAGCCTCGTTGCCCCGAACAGATTATTGTACCAGGCACATGTGCAGGGACGGAGCCAGAACTTTGAGTTAGGGGGGCAGTTTTACTGTTGGCTGTGTGTAGTGATTTCAACCTCTGATTCTGCTACTTAACTGCTGAGATTTTTTTTTTTTTTTTTTGGTAAGAACAAAATTATTTTTGTTTAGAATTTTTTAAAGGGTAGGGTTATTTATTTTGGATAAAATTAGTTAATTGAGCTTAATTTTGTTTTTAGTTTTACTGGTAATTTTTGTTGTTGGGCTTTTTTATTTTTGGGCTTGTATATTTTGTTTTAGATTTTAGATCTATAAATTTTTTTATGGTCACTAAAATGAAGAAAAAGCTAGAGCTATAAGTTTTTTATAAATTACTTATGTAATAAGTGGTTACTGGTAAGTAAAAAAATGATGTGAGAAGTGTGTCCATATGCAAATCAATAAGAATTTGTTACCAAAAAGGTTTGTAAAAATGTTATAAAAAAGTTTGTGAGTATAGCAGTACTCTTAAAAAAATCAATGATATTGTTAAAGGGAAATAAAATGTAATTTTATAGAACAAAATTGCTAAAATTAATACACATATATATAATAATATTTTTTTTTTTTTTAAATTTAGGGGGGCCATTGCCCCCCTAGTCCAAGGGTAGTTCCGCCCCTGCACATGTGCCCAAATCAATTGCGGAGCAAGCTTTCCAGCGAGTGCACAGGCCAGGAACTGCTCTTGCCGACCAGCTTCTGCTCAGCAAAGCAGATGTGAATGCGATGTCGTCACTTGCGGAGAAGATAACACCATTGAACCAACCTCTTTGGGGGTTCATTAGTCCTCTGATGTTGTCCACTTTAAGAGGTTCCTATAAATGTTATCATGTTTAGTTCACATTCATGAACTTCATAATCAACCACTGTAATAGCAATAACAGTACTGGACTCTTTCGATTATCGAAAACTAAATAAATAAACAGTAGACTCTTTCTGCCTCTAATGCAATACCGTTCCTACAGCATGTTGCTTTTCATGATAATAGTAATAACAGCTATAAACAAGAGTTCAAATGACTACATGATCTTCTTAATTAAATCACTTAAAATGAAAACAGAAAAAACATATTAAAGCCAAACAGTATCTCAAAATTACATTGTTGCAACATAAACTGTTGCATTTCATTAAGATAACTCGAAATTGTTATCGCATTGAGTTTTCATAATCACAAAGAATTAACTGAACATATACAACTACTATCTTAGTAAAATATCAAATATTACCTTTCCAACCATGATTTCATTATCATGATTATGGTCATAAAGATCTGATGTATCAAAGAAAGTGATGCCCCTATCAAATGCTTCCTTAATAACTGAACATCCAGCTTCATGAGAGAGAGGAGTGTTATACAGACCCGATAGTCCAGCACATCCAAAGCCCAATTTAGAAACCTAATTAATTAGCAGAAAAGGATCCATGAGGATTTGGAAGTCGGAGACTTATGTTATATATATGCATTCATAGGAATGATAGCAGTTTTAAATTAATTAGCGTAAATTAAAAAATGAGGAAACAAACGGAAAAACTGAAAAGTAAAAATGTTTAGAGACAATATGTAATGCAGGCCGGTGATCGATAAATTGAAAATCAGAAATCAGAAGAGCATGCAAATCTTGTGTGGGGGCCGTGTATTGATTGTTGTTTCAATGAAAGATGACGAAAGAAGAGAGCCAACTCAACTCTAGCATCTAATGATCATATATATATGTATGTATCCAAACTGTGCAACTGTTAGCTAGCTAGACTGGTAGGAATTAATTTAAAGAAAAAGAAAGATCGAAGAGGCTAAATGAAATTTTTTTTCTTCTTCTTCTCCTTCTCAGTGTTCTCATTTATTGAAATTCACAATAAACAAAGTAAAACAAAAAAGGTGGAAGACAGAGAGAGAAAGCAACAGAAATTTGATTTGAGTAAAAATGAAATTCACTCGATGACGATTACAACCAGTGATCTGTTTATATAACTAACAAACTAGCCGTTGTAACTCTTAACAGAACTAACAGAATTTACAAATAACATGGAGCCAATGAGGCATTGACATCTGGCAAGGACCAACGACTACTTAAGTAAACAGTTCCAATCAATGAAATTTCGTCGCTCTTCTTGAATGACGAAACGATGTCGTTTCGTAAAATAAAAGTAGTAACTAAAAACAAAACGCCGTCGTGCCATTAAATTTTAAAAGCGGTGCCATTTAACTTAAAGAGCCGTTAAATTCAAAACAGGAACTTCCGTGGTGGGCTTTTCATATTTTAAAGAAGAAGAATCATAAACAACAACTTGTACTGCTCTACTAATTTCTTGTTATTTAAGAATGGGCATTGGGTTTTGGAATCAAAGAGACATAGTGAAGTGCAAGCATGCACATCCTCGTTTTGCAGTGAGGTTAACAACTCAATTGTTTAAACAAAGAACAAAAATTATTCAATTACGTTAAAAAAAAAGGGAAGGTAGATAATTATATTTATGAGAGACTAAATAACAGCTGGGGGCAAAGTTTGACATCATCAACATATATAATTAGGAATTTCTCTCTAAACAGAAAAATGTAATCTTAATATTCCGTGGATTTCTATTATGTTCTAAAATAATTAATGATTTTGGTAATGTATTTGCGCCATGATACATTATTACATTGAAACAAAGGAAAAAAAAAAAAAAAAAAACCGACACTAGAATAAAAATATACAAGATTAAGAGAGTCCACTGTGTGCTATCGAAGCTAATGTTCATAAACAAGTTAGGAGCAATGGTTGCTAGAGATTGAGGCTCTTTCAGAAGACGTCTTTCCACCTGTCTGTCCGAACCCAAACATCTGTTAGCTGGTTCCTAAACATTTGAATGTCCTTCATTAGCTCTGCCACCACCTCTTTGTTACCAAAAAACTGAAAAAATCCCCTCCATTTTGTACTTCTACCCTTGCAACTCTCCTCCAGCAGGATTGGTTGCCAGTTGAAAGACTCTATAAAGGTCGGGACTTGCTTATTTTGTTGCTGTTGACTCCTTCCCTTAGTTCTTAACTGTTAGCTACCTTGCATGTAGAAATCGAACTTTTACTATGCATGACCACATTAATGGCAGGGAAAGGATTTCCCTTGCCTTGTTCCTATAAGTCCAAATAGACCATATAAAAAAAGACAAACAAGTCCTAGAGGTACTTTAAGTTCTTTAAAGTGTCCCTAATATCCTTCAGCTAGCTCTAAATCCAAGCCTGGAATGAGTAAGGCTGAATGAAACCACTTCTAAGGGACAGACCAAACCAAACAAAAAAAGAAAAAGCCTTTTAAAAGTTCCAAACAAGTAAAAACCCCTTTGCATACTTTAACATAAAGCAAACCATAATATTTGGAAAGGAAAAGAAGGAAATATATAAGAATTAGAATTCTAGTTTATTCATTTTGAACTACTTGTTGTCAATGTGTCATGCCTTTACTAATGAGCTTATGCTTATGGAATTCTAAATAAGGACAACCCAGAAGCCTAATTTTGAATGGAAGAAAAAAATATGGGGGATAGAACTATAAATCAATATACATTTGGCAGTGAGAGCTTCCAATGTTGATGTTTACTTGCTTTCTAGCACATGAAGAAAAGCTTTGTCTTGCCATTCTTTTTTCTTACATTAAAACCAAAACAACACAAGAAGAAACAGTACAAGATTCAGAGTTTGCAGCCTGCTATCCAAGCTAGTGTTCATAAAGAACTTAGGGGCAAGGAGTGCTAGGGATCAAGCCTCCGCCAGGAAATCTGTCCACCTGTCAAACCCAAACATATGTAAACTGTTGAATGTCCTTCACCACAGCCTCTCTATCGGCTAACTTTGCCGCCTGCTTGTTAATTCTAAGGAGAATGCAATATCTACATAGAGCTTCTGTTCATGTATAATATGTGTTTGGCTTGCATACATGCACATACAATTAATGGAATTTATTCTTGAAAATCTGTGGCAATATCTACTAGGGCAGTGTCATGTTTATTTTGTGAATGTCCACAAAAAGATTAAAAAGGAAGAAAAAGCTCAGCTGAAACAACCAGCCATGGACATGCACCTTCTCTATTTTTTCAAAAGAAGCTTGGATCCTCTGCATTTCCTTCTCCTACCCTTGCAGCTCATCTCCACCAGGATTGGTTGCCAGTTGGGACACTCTCTAAAGGTCTACACTTGCTTATCTTGCTGCTGTCAAGGCCTTTCTTTGGTTTTTTGACCTGTTAGTTACCCTGCACATAGAAATCAAATTTTTACAATACAAGACCACATTAGTGGCAGAGAAAGGATCTTTCTTCATGGTTGTCTTGTTCTTATAAGTCCAAATAGACCATAAAATGGACAAAAACGACAATGAGAAGTACTTTAAGATCCCCACAACCCCCTCCCTTCATCCAGTTCTTCATCCATGCCTGAATCAAGTAAGGTATAAAATGAGCAATGTTATGTATAAAATGAGTTTAAACAATTAATAACACAGATCAACAATGCAATGCTAGTGATAGGCTGATACCACACTTTCCATTCAAATTGACATTATATGTATTAAACTCCTGAATGTGTGAAAATAAAATCCAGGGGAAAACAAAATAAAGAAAAAACGAAAATATAATTTACAAAATGCATAGGAAAAAGATATGTCACGTTTAAATGAAATTCAAATATTATTAAGGTGCCAACCATGCCTTTGCACAAGCATCACGTGGGATGATGAGGTGTAAGATGTTTTCCTAACATTGCAAAACAATGGAAGCAAATGGCTAAGGCCATTTTGTACTTAGTGTTCAATAGAATCTATTATTCATAGTACTTGTTTTCATTAGTTTTTTTTTTTTTTTTTTGAGATAAGAGATAGAGATTTTCATCAGTGACATTACTACATTTTTGAACATTTTCTTTAATCAAAATCATAAATTCATGGGATTCTACTTTATTCATATTGAAAAACCTGTCATGCAAACAAAATGAGGTTGTGCTTGTGAATTTCTAAAATGAAGACAGGTATGGCAATGAGGAGGGTAGAGAGAGATTCAGAGTTTGCAAACTCTGCTGATCTAATCCTAGAAGCAGGAGGATTGAGAAAAATATTACCTATCAAACTCAGAGACACTAATGTTGTAGAGAAGAGACAGAAAGGCAGCCCCACCAATGGTTTAGTAATGGTTAGATCGAGCTTTTGCAAAACATCTGGAATGGTGGTGTAGACCAAGTGTCAATGTAGAAGGGAACTTAGGGAAGACATTTGATGAAGCAATAGATCTATAATGTGCATAGGGGTATGAGATTAGAAATGACATAGCGAAAAGTCTAAATTCTGGACATTATATCCACAAATCTAAGATTTTGATTCTGCCACCCAAAGTATGGGCCCAAGTCAAGAGTAGTGACAAAGAGTTCATAGATGCCTCCACTTGCTTGATAGAACACTTATGGAGATAGCACCTTGGGTTGGCAGAAACGAGAGGATGTGGCAGTGTTACTGAGGGCATTTTGTCAAGCAAAGGAGAGGGAACTCTGCAAGACCTTGCTCTCAGTCAAATATCTCTCCCTCTCTCTAATTCTCTCTCCTTTCCACTCATTTTGCTTCCGATTCAGTGTGTGTGTGTGTGTTTCACTTTGTGGAGAGTTTCTCTGCTTAATGAAAATTTGAGGGAGTGAAGTATAACTTTAAATGGAAAGAAACAACATGAGATAGAACAATAAACCAGTACATTTGGCAGCAAAAACTTCCCAGTTTTGATGTATACTTGTTTTCAAGCAGATTATTTCTTCTGATTTTTAAACAACAACAACAAGAAGCTTTTTATTGCAATACTTTGTTTGTCCTAATCAAATTGCTAGAAGTCTCATTGACAACTCTAATCAAACATATGGTGGGCAATTCATCAATAAATGTACACAAGAAAAAGGTATTGTAGCAACCAACAGAAACTTAATTAAGAAGAAAGACAGTGACTTACAGGGAAAAAAGTTGATTAACCTTCATGGTCACTTTCACTTAGCTCTTCACGACAGTCTTTGTACTCACTTGACTCCTCACAGTTAGAGTTACCAATACTTTTTGGGTGAGGTTCATCATTAGAGCTTCCAGCCTTATCATAGTCATCTCGGGTTCGCTTGGCTTTGTAACTTCCGCTGCCACCATCGAATTGTCAAAATTATGATGTCTTTGAGTCATAGTTCGATTAAGATCTTCGATGTCTTTCTTGTATACCAATTGCATCCCACTTTTCTTCACCTCCAAGCCCCTATCACTAAAATTTTCAATTCTAACCCCAATTTGACTGAATCCATTTGCATCACATTCCCACATTGATTTTATGTCTTTCTCCTTGTAGATTTGAGGAAGCAAATAAATTAGCCAAATATGATCTGATAAAGGAAAATTTTTGCCAGTGGCTGGTGCGGAAGTAACTTTTTTTCCATTGGCTATCAACCAACAGCAGAGGTCACAGTATTCGTGGATTTGGTGATGTGGAAGAGAACAAAATACAACGCAAACAGCAATCCCCATCCACTCATTACACAAAAGAGAATAAGGTTCTTGTATACTAACTTCATCCCCAATGCTTTGATGTCTAAACCACTTCGAAATTTCACTTCCAGGAATAACAATGTCATATCTGTTCTTAAGAAGAAAGTGTCCCTGAAACATACAACGCATGTTGTTTAGAACTAAGAGAGAGAGAGAGAGAGAGAGAGAGAAAAGAGAGAGACCTGAAGGTGCTTTCTAATCATTGCAAAAAACATGTCGATGAATCCTTGTTTGTCAGCCAATTTACTGCAATTTGAAAGATAGAGTGATGGCTCACATAAAGAATTTGGTTTCAATACATCTCGTATACTTTCCAAAGAGGTACAACCATCTCCCCAAATAGAACAAATATTTAATGGAGGCTTTGGCAATAATCGTAGATTTTTGCAATTTTCCACATACAAAACTTTCAAAAAAGATAATTGAGCAATGCTTTCCGGAAGGCAACCAAAATTATTTCCACTTAAGTTTAATTTTTCTAGAGAGAATAAGCAACCAACATCACTAGGGATTGTCTTGAGATTGCAATAATTAGATCCAAATTGGTCAATGAACACAAACCCGATAGAGAAGTTGATAACAAGCTCATGGGATCGGGACTTCTCGCCTTAAATCCACCGAAAGCTAGTTTTTTAAGAGTTTGAAAAGGAGCATTAGAATAAGGCAAAAGTCTTGTAGTAGCTCCACTCACATCAACATTCTCTACACTTTCAACCATCCCCAAGTTCTCTAGTAGTTTGCAAAGTTTTGAGCATCCAAAAAGATTGACATTTTCAAGCGCCTTCATATTAAAAAATGTGCTAGGTAGAGACATGAGATTTTTTCAATCTCTTAAACCCAATGAGGTGAGACTAGTCAAATTCCCTTAAAAATAAAGTTGAATAAGGTACCTAAATTACCTTTTGTTGGAAACTTGATGGAAAATATTTTGAAGGGTATCCACTCCAATCAAGAAATCTCAAGTCAATAGGAAGATGTTTGGGCTCATGCAAAAGATAAACGTTATCAATTATGAGCAATTTAAGATCATGAACCTTTGATAAGGATTTTGGATTCTAATATGTCTCTTTTGGTTCATGCAACTTTAGGACTATGCCTCGAACTGTTTTTGTTCCCTAAAAATCATGAAAAAAACAAGTTTTCAATTGATATGGGTAATTTTGTAATAGCAGTGCCATCCAAACAAAGTTTCAATACACGTTTCATGTTTTCCCCAAATTCATGAATTCTTTTTACTTTTGAGCAATTTGAAAGAATAATAATCTCAAGAGAAGACTCATAAGTAATTGGCAACCTTTTAGATTAAGAAGAGTAAGCTTTTTAAGAACATTGATAGATGGATGAATCTCTCATAAATTTATACAATCTTCAAGATCCAGTTTCTCAAGAACTTGGGCTACGATGAAGTCTGGGTTTCAATAAGTTTTTGAGATCAATTCAATTCGATGAATTTCAACCTCCCAAAAGACTGTTAAAAGCCCCATCCCCCCCCCCCCCCCCACCAAAAAAAAGGCATAAAGCAATTAGCTTCTAGTTCTACAAAGTCTTAGAGTTTAATGAAACTTAGTGTGTTACACACACACGCACACACTATTAATAACAGATTTCTTGTTTGAGTTTCATCAATTTGTATACTAAAATACCCTCACATAAATTTTTACACTCTTTGAAATACCCTTATCTTTTAGTTAAATAATTTTAAATTTAAAAACATTAATTGGTTAAATGAGTAATTTACTATTTTTTAAAACTTCCTAAGTTTTAGGCCTTTTCTTTTATCTTCTCTAATTTGAATTGCCACTTTTATTTTAAATTCAAAATTTTAGGCTTTCTTAATTCTTATGTACAAATAACAAATTAGAAAAAAAAAAAAAAAAAAAACTCACAGATAAATCCTAAGAATTAGGATATTATCTCTATCTCATTTTTAAATATTATGACACTAATGTGATGAGGCTAGTGTGTGCGTGTGTGTGTGCGCACACACACACACACACACACACATATATATAGATACTATTAATAACAGAATTTCCTGTTTGGATTTCATCATTTTGTGTACTAAAATACCCTCACATAAATTTCTTACACTCTCTAAAATGAACTTATCTTTTACTTAAATAATTTTAAATTTAAAAACACTAACTGGTTAAAAGAGTAATTTACAATTTTTTTTTAATTCCTAAGTTTTAGGCCTTTTCTTTTATCTTCTCCAATTTGAATTGCCACTTTTACTTTAAATTCAAATTTTCAAACTTTTAGACTTTCGCATGTACAAATAACTAGTTAGGAAAAAAAAAAAAAAGTCACAGATAGATCCTAAGAATTAAGACACTATCTCTATCTCATTTTTAAATATTATGACACAAATGTGACGAGGCTAGTATCTCTCTCTCTCTCTCTCTCTCTCTCTCTCTCTCTCTCTATATATATATATATAGTGTAAGGGTTCCTAATTTCCTTTGCTCCTTTCTAAAGTCTTTCAATGTAGTTGTAGTTGAAGTGAAGTTTAACAAGCTCATTTGATTGGTAACTTGATGGCAAAGATTTCAAAGAGTACCCACTCTAATCAAGGAATCTTAAGCTATTAGGAAGATGTTTGAGGTCATGCATAAGGTGAACACAATTAATTTTGAGCAATTTTAGATATTACATATCTGAGAAGGCTTTAGGATTCCAATTTACCATTTCTTGTTCATACAACTCTAGTACTATGCCTTTAATTTCATTTGTCCCCTAATAATTAGAAAAAAGGGATAGGTGTAAATTGAAGAATATAATAAAGTATTTTCTCGGGTTCTTTAAATAACATCATACCATATTTTTTGTCAGCACATCATCAATGTCTTTATATAACCACAGTCTACTATGCTTCCTAGGATCTTCACGGCTCTCTTGACGAACTATGTCTTGACCCATGTCTTGTAGTAAATCATGCATCCACAATTGATTTTCTTTCAATTTGATGAGGGATTTATTAATAAGAAACCTTAATCCAATTTTAGGGTAAAGATCAAGATAATCTAATATTTCTATGATAGTCTTTTGATTCTCATGATTAAAAAAACAAGATATATTCAGGAAAATTTTCTTCTCTGTTTCTTGTAGTCCATCATAGCTTATTTGAAGCACATTGAGAATTTCTCTTTCAGGATATTCTTTTAGCCTATCTAATGCACTTTTCCATTCATCTTTACTTTTGTTGAACAAAAAGGAACCCAAAATCTCAATGGCTAAGGGAAGGCCATTAGCATAATGTACAAAGGCTTTAGACAACTCTAGATAATCTGCAATAGGAAGCTCTTTTCAAAAAGCTTTCAAATTAAAAAGATGAAAGGCTTCAACATAATTTAATCCTTTAGCCTCATATATTACATCTACTTGACGTGTCCTTAGCAAATGATCATCCCTTGTTATGATAATCCTACTATCTGGACCAAACCAATCATCCTCCCCAGCTAATTTGTTCAATTGGTCTAATTTATTTACATCATCAAGAACAAGAAGAATCTTTTTGTAACATAACCGGTTTTTGATCATGAGAATGCCACTATCAACATCTGGTATATTCATATCGCTGCCCATCAAAAGCTCTTTCAAATTTTTTTGTTGTAACCAAAGTAAACCCTTATTCTCAGAATCCTCCCTAACATTAGCAATAAAACTACAAGCCTCAAATTGATCAAAAATCATACCATAAACAACTCTAGCAAGAGTTGTCTTGCCCATTCCTCCCATCCCCCAAATTCCTATGATGCGAACATTGTTTGACTCTAAATCTAAAAGTGGCTTCAATTCCTCACTTCGGAAATTTATTCCAATTAGTCCCTTGGTATCTACTATATATGTAGAACTCAATTTATTAACTATCTCTTGCACAATTTCTTGTATAGCTTTTGTTTTAGTGCTACAAAGAAAAAAGAACAATAGGCAGTGAGTTTGACCTACCATGACAGGACCCAAAAGAAAATTTAGTAGATATATGGCACTCAGTTTAGCAGGTTAAAACTGAAACTGGGACGTATAAATATAATTGAATGCTTCAAGCCAAATTGGAAAGTACCACCCATGTAAGTGTTTTGTTATAGTTCATTTTAACAATACAATATTAGAGTAATGTTACAGTCACAAACTATTTTACAACATTTTTACAAATTATTGATGTGGTAAATTCTTATTAGTTCTAATATGGGTCCACCACTAACATCACATTTATGTTTACCAATAATTATTTGAAAATTACTAAAGCCGCATCAACAGTTTGTAAAAATGTTGTAAATTAGATTGTGTCTGTAGAATTACTCTTATTTTTTTGAGAGATCACGTTGTGTGGGTAGGCAAGTTATTAATGTTATTTTTGCACAATGAGAATTATACAACTTTGCTATGAACATAACTTATTCCAAAAAATGTTTTACAATTTTTTTTATAGGAATATACTTTCACATGAACCCACAACTAAAGTCACTTTTATTTTTCACCACTAAAATCAATAAGAAGTTTTGATTTTAAAAGATAACCATATCTTCGTCACTTTTTTTTTCCTCCCACCTTTCAACATATAATATTGTTCATCTATCCTATATATTGTATCTTTTATTTTGATAAGTTTAAGCTCATCATAGTCTCTTTTTTTTAAGTAAACTCATCATATTTTGTACCTCAAATTTTGTCATGTTACCTTTTAACTATTTAATGATAACTTTTTTGGTAATTAAAAGATTAAACCATCATATCATATTTTGTTTTTATATTAGTATAGATTACATTATATACTATGTGATAAAAGTTGGTCTTAGAAGGGTATAGATTACATTATTAACTTTATTAATGCCAGCCAGATGCAAAACTTTTCAAAATTGACTAACTTGATCTCTAAATTGGTAAATCCAACTTGGACCCTAATCCGTTACACATTTTCTCTTTTCTCACAATAATTAGGGACCAAGTTAGTAAGTTTTGAAAAATTTTGGACCTGATTGGCATTAACTAAAACCGTCCAAAGTAGCTAAATGTTATTTAAATATAAATATTTTGAATTAAATTACCTCTTTGGTAAATGCCATCCTGAGGTATTTGCCACTTCTTTTAAAATAGCTCTCAATTTCTGCACCTTCTTTACGTTCTCCTTGAAACGTTGTTCGTGTTCATCAAAAGCTTGTTTGAAAGTTCCTGTTTGCTTCCATAAATCAGATGGATCCACGTTATAAAAAATAGGTAAAACTGTCATTCTTGTCTTGGTTATGCATCCAATGATCTCTTCAAGTTCCTTTAGGCACCATGTTGAAGATGCATAATTTTTTGAGAGAATGACAATAGCAAATTTCGATTCTTTTATTGCTTTCATGAGTGTAGGTGAAATTGATTTTCCTCTCTCAAGTTTTTCATCATCTATAAAGGTGTAGATGCCCTTTTGAACCAATGTAGTATATAAATGGCTCGTAAAACCATTGTGGGTGTCCTTACCTCTAAAACTAAGGAATACTTCGTATGTCAATCGATGGGTGTGAAAGGAAGTTGATGAGGCTTTTTTGGTGTTCATGTAAGCCATTGAAAATATCCTGATAAATTTTCAATCACAATTTAGATAAAATGTACACTCAATTAAAACTGAAGATTAGATTAAAGGAAAATAAATTAGGAAATAGGAAAAGAAAGAAATAAAAGATATGGATGCAGGAAAGAAAAGTGAGAACTTGCAAATTTGGTGAATTGCAGTGAGTATTATAAAGCTCTAAAATCTCTTGAAACAACGCAAGCAGATATCTGATACTAGAAAAAGTTTATACTAGAAGAAATTGGAGAAAGAGAAACTTCTTGATTCCAATTGTAATGTCCTATCTTTTATTCTTTTTGACCAACTTAAGTTCTTTTCATATTGCTTTCGTTCTATCTGTTCAGAATTCAGATGCCATTATGATGTGATATGCATAACTGCTGAAGAAGGGGTACAAGCAGTGCATGATTTCTTTCTTTTTCTCATATGCCATTATGATGTGATTAGCCTAGGCGATACGCTCTGTTTGTTTCACAATAATTAGGGACCATCTGTACGCACATTATATCTTGCATTTTGACCAACTATAAGAGCATCATACATTAATTATCAATTTTAGAAAAAATTTTATGAAAAATTAAAAAAGCTGTAATAAAAAAATGAGTTACTTTTTTTATTTTTCTATAAAAAGTTTCCTAAAGTAAAACCCAAGTTCTATTTATATTGCTTTGTTTTATCTCTTTGGATACCAAATGTAATGTGAACAGCATAAATGCTTCACTGGAAACTTGATGACAAATTCATCCACTAGGATCGTGTTTGGTAATTCTACTCTGGGAATGTATTCTGTTGAGAGAAAAAATTATTGATTTGTGGTTGAGACTTGAGAACCCTTTCTCTATTATTTTAATTTTCTTTTATCCGCCAAATGTTGCTATTTATGCCATTTAAGAAAACAATCTCTACATAATCAATATATTAAGGCCAAATTGAAAAATAAGGGACTATTGCTTTAAGCGAACTTGCTCTTTAATTTCTATTTAAAATTAATTTCTTGCCTTACATGTGTCTGCGCACGCATGTTCTTTTAGCACACATGTGTTCTTCATTGTTCATATTTCTTTCTAAATTGTGTGAAGTGGTTAGCAAAGTTAAAAAAATATCAACAACCTACTAACTTGTTTATAAAGTGATTGTATCTTATATTTACTCTTCTTGCTCTTGTTTCTACTACATCTATAACATGAACATTCTCAAAAATAAATTTTGTTAGAAGTATATGGCTAAATTATTAAATATATTATTTCTTAATAGTTTAAACTTTTTATTTCTTTGAGTTAAAGTATTGAATAAAAGAGATGGATGTGTGAAAAGTGAAAACTTACAAATATGATAAATGAATTTGCAGTAGTGATTGTAAAGCTCACTATTCTAAGAGATAGTGGGCCTATCACTATCTCTTAGAAAGTAGAAACAACACATAATTCAATTCCTATTATATAATTTATTGTTTAGTAAATGAATTGATCACCATTATTTCTTTTGTTTGCGAGTTTGTGAGAGAGAGAGGAGGGAGGCATTACTAAAACCAATGTCACCACAAAATTCACAACATTCTTACAACTACATTCAATTTGCCAACTACCTTGCACATGGGCCATTAAAAAAAAAAATTAATTAATTAATAGTGATAGGCCCAAGTGAAGGGTAGTAGCGAAATTGGGTATTGTAAATTCTTATGAATTTTGTGGTGATCCAAGCATTGTTGGCCATTCACATCCTCTGTTTTCAGTGAAGTCTACATTTTTTTTTTTGTTTATTTTTTAAACAAAGTGGATGTGGAAGTCTCCCTCTCCTTCCAGGAATCTCAAACTGAAAATTATTTAACTCAGGCTATTATGATTATTACTTTTGCAGAAATTCAATTAATTAATATTAAATCAATACAAAAGCATCCTCTGTGTTTTTAATGATTTCTTTAAGCATCAATCCTCTTGATCCTATATACAGTTAGCTTTTCACAAAATAGTATTAAGAGAAGAACGTTTGTAATTTAACAATCGCAGTTGGTATAAGAGGAGAATTTCAGATACTAACACTACAAAACAAAAGTGAAACACAAAAACCAGGATAATATCTTTGTCATAATCCAAATATAAATTGAATCGCAAACTAAATATCAATTCAAAAAAAAAAAAAAAATCAAAGAATTCACACAAAGCATTGCACAAGAGAAGAAAGAGGACCTTGAGTATGCAGATCACGTTGTCAAGATCGAGGAGACGAATAAGCTTGAACAATTGGTGGTACAAAACTTTCCTTGTGCTCTGTTTGAGAAGAGAAAAAACAGAGAGACAATAATTGAAGAGGAAAACTATTAGTATTAAGTTGGAGAGTTGAGGAAAGTTGTAGGAAGTTTTGTGATTGGAATTGGATTTACTTGATTACTCAAGTACATTCCTGGTAACCAGTATAAAGTTTTGTTTAAACAAATTTTTTACTTCCTTTAGTGGAAACTTTATATTTATTTATGTTTTTTGGGATAAGTAATTTAGTGGAAATTTGATGACAATTACTCCTACACATTATGCCTTTCAAGAAAAGAGAAGAAAGATTAACTTCTTGGTAATGGTGGCCAGCAATAAACTCCTGTTCATATTACTTTGTTACAAACTATAAAATTCTATTAACATTGCTTTCTTTCTATCTATTCATAATTCAGATGCCATCGTGTTGTGAACTTGTGACACGTGAAATCTGTAAACTTTTTTTTTTTTTTTTTTTTTTT